>APFE031665889.1:168646-207805 GCA_000404065.3 Pinus taeda
AAAGCAAACTTTGCAAAGGAGATCGTTGATATTTCTCTATTTAATAAAAGCATGTAAAACTAATCTAATCAAAGCAATTTCAAGATCTATGAAACTCTACGAAAAATCACTCAAAAGCAAATCAAAGGAAATTTACCTAATCTTTCACTAACAAGTCAATCTAAGAAGCAAAAGCTTACTAGGATGATTCCGGGATGTTTTACTTGGCAATGATCAATCCAAGGACTAGTTTATGCAGAATCACAAACTAATCAAAACAAAAACTCAATCTCTTTTTGTTCTTTTTGAAAATGAAATTCACAACTTTAAATGAACAAGCTATATTGAAATTTTGCAAAGAGACAACGCAAAGGTAGGTCGCTCACGAGGGTAGACTTTGTGACTGGTCCGACTCCTAAGAAGAGTGACAAAACCAGAGATATCTAATGCTTCGCAACTTCTAAACCGAAAGTCACTACAGGACCAATATAAAAATCGAAACCCTAAGGCTAAAATCTCAATGAATTTCACTAAAACATTCGACACTAATGGAATAAGTGGAGGTGAAGATTTTTGACAGTCAACCAGTGGATCTGGGCAGTAAAGACTAAGAAAAACAAAATTCAAAAGGGAAAAGGGAAAAATTTCTCAATTTTAACAAGGTACGCAGGCAGCCTGTTTAACCAGGTGCATGCATGCTCTGTGTACACAGATACAGTGCATACAGGTACACACTGTGTCTAACTCAGAGGGTGCGTACTACTGCAAAATGAAGAAAAACTAAGTTCTAACTCAACTCTAAGCTAAGCCACCCAAAAACACAGTTAAGCAACCAAAAAACAAAAGTAACAAGACTCTTTTCGGATCAAAGTAATACTCAAAGGAAAAATCAATCACATCAATGGATTCCCAGTGGAGTCGCCAATTTTTCATGCGGAAAGAGTTATTTTTGCAGACAAACCTAACCTCCCTAGGAGTCTAAGACTCTCTAGTGACAAACAAGACAAACAAGAGTTATCCTTCTCTAAACATACATTTTTCTATGAGATACCAAGTGTTTTTCGATCTTACCTTAGGTCCAACGCTTGTTGTAGCAGTCCAGCCTTGCTGATCCAGATGAGCTCCTCCTTCACTTTAAGACCTGCATACACTAACAAGACAAACGATTACATAACACGTGAATATTTCATAAAAACAAAGCATATTCATCATATAGACCAAGGAGTACATGAAATAATTCATTAATCAACAAATCATTGAGAAGAATGGACTTATTTGTATTAAGGAAACAAAAAAGGAACCATTACAACCTGAGCCTTGGTGTTGTGCAAGCTCCTCCCAGGGTCCAACAAGAGATTTCCTCTACTTTGACAAGCCCAGCCACTTCCAATATGGCAACAAGAAAGGATGGTAATCTCTCCTCACAAGTTTACAATGGAAGTCTTAATTCCAGCAGCATCTACCCTTTGGAATGTTCAGCTTTCAACCTCCCCTCCTCTGGCCCAAGGCCTATATTTATATTGTTCTAGAGGAAGTTATTCAGTTCCAACATCAATGGGATACTCCCTCTTTTGGATGGGGTAGCTCCTCTCTTGATGGGATAAGTTCCTCTATCATAGGGATGCATGAACCATCTGGAGGCGCTCAATACACGTCAAACACTCTTCTAGAAGGCTCTAGGAGTGACCACAAGTAACTTTTTAAAGATGAAACTCGTGCCTTTTGACCTTTACAGGGGTACGCACCCATCCTTTGGCTTATAGAGCGTACAAGTACGCAGGCACAGTGTGTTTGGAGTGCGTACACGCAGGAAAGGTAGAGAGAACCTGCGTACCAGAGATAAACATGTTTTTAAGTGAATTTCTCTCTTTTTGAATTTTGACATGAAGAGCAGAGGTATGAGGCTTGACAAGGAGGATAATATGACTATTGATGGAGCCATATTAACTGCAGATAGTCATGGTGACAAATTTCAGTGTAACAATGACATTTTCGACATTTGAAGGGTAGCTTCTCATAGTCCAGTTTCTGCATGTGCGTCCAGCTTCCGACCTTTATTGTGATGGCCTCTGGTAGTCCCACCTCCAGATCTACTTCTACACATGTCCTGGCACAATCGTATTGATCCTTGCTATTCGCACGGTCTATGAATTTTCCCAGGGCATTTCCAATGTGTTTCAGCGAATCCCAGTTCTAGCAGTGCACTGGGAGTTTTGGGAGCCTGACCCACACCGGGACTGCTTTGGGCACATCTTCTGCCGAATCAAAGTCCAGGGTCTATTTGTTCAGATAAAGACCCTGAGCACCCATGAAGTAGGGGCCATTTTGGAAGATTTGGTCTTTATCTTTTTTTGAAGTGAATTCGAAGAGGAAATAACCTCTCCCCAAAAAGTAAGAGGCGACGCTTTCTTTGATCAGAGGAGCCCAATTTCTATTAACCCGGCTTTCTGTGGTTTTTGGAGACGACCATAGCCCGATGACCTGGCCGATGAGAGCCCTTTCAGCCAGTGACAAGGCAACCTGAATCGGGGTCTCTGGAGGGAGGGAGATCACCGGTATATCGTCCAACCTCTTGACAAACTTCGCTGCTTTAGTGTTTTTCTTCTTTGGCAGACCTGCCATAAGCTTGTTAAAAGCCTCAGAAGGAGAGTACGGCGGAGGAGGCAGATGAGGCGCATGGGTTCCCATCCCCTCCATGGTCAAAGTTCTGAGATCACCACTGTTAAACTGTTGGATGGTCCATGCAGGCAGGCCGCAGCAGGCAAGAGGCTCACCAGCGGGTTGCAGGACGGGCCAACAAAAGACGGGCTTAGTGTCGCGAAGGCTGCGGATTGGTTGCAGGTCAAGAGTAACAGAGCGTTGTGACATAGTGACTTTCTAGCTTATTATTTTATTATATATTTTATATTTAATATACCTACTATATACTATTTTTATTTTAACTGTATCTTATTCAAATCGTATATTATAAGATTTTTTCTAAATATATATAATTAAAAATATCTTTCTTATTAACTTATTTATTTTAAATTACAATTCCTTCCTCAGAACCGTGCCCGTAAAATTTATTGTGTGACATGGTGTTTATTCAGTGCCTGTGAATGTGAAAGTTTTTTTCTATTTTTTTTTTTATTTGTTTTTGCATTTCATTTAGAAATCTCTTACGCAGTCCAATTTCCGTGAGGTGAGTAGTTTATTATATTTTTTTTTATTATATTTTTGCTTTTATTAATTATAATAGTTATTATTATATTTTTCATTATAATTATAATATATTTATTACTATATTATTATTATTCGGAGAACATTTAAAAAAAAAAATGTGTATCACAACTTTTATAATAGTTCTAAAATTTATTTATTTAATATTAATATTGTATTTGGGATTCAAAAAATTATAAACATTTTCAAGCAATCAAAAAAATACATTCCATACATATTTAACATTTATAACATATTTAATCATAATGCCTTAATTATGTGGTCTATATCTACTATCTCTCATTATGGGCGAGGCAACTTCAGAAAACACTAGACATGATGTCATCTTGTTGGATGTGAGTGACACCACTACTACATGGAGGGTTGAGATCGAGACTTGCTTATCATGGAATTGGTCTTTGATTGGTTATGGGAGGAGACACTCAAGGAGGTAGTAAGGGGGAGAGAGAGGAAGAGGAGGTGACTATTAAGACCAGGTGTGAGCCAACACTCATTGTGCCATGACCTTTAAGGACTTTGATAAAGTGAATTGGACTTAGCAATAACACCAACAAAGGATGTTAGAGTCTACCTCTTACTTCTTCTTCTAATGGATATTAGAGTCTAATGCCAACGCTGAAGACTTCTTCCTCTAGAGGAAAATTCATTTCTAGAGCCATTACCTTTGCCTGTAAAATGGGGAAAACACTATTTTATTTATCTTATTTCATTATAGATGAATCAAGATGATGAGATACAAGTCAACACTCAGGAGTTAAGACATGATTTAGTGCTTATGGTGATGTACTAGCACTAGACATCTTATACATCTTATATATTAGTTCTATTTTCATATTTGTGTGGCAATGTATTTATTTGATGTTGTTGTTGTTGCTTTAGACGTTAAAAAAATGATTTTTTTTTAAATTTTCCTTTATTTTAAATTGTCGATACTTTGTTATATTTTGCCAACGTCTCCAATGTTCTTTTTGGACATATTTTCGTTGACACAATATTAGCAACATTGTTGTTAAAGGAGGTCAAGGTTTAGCAAAACATGATGTAGAGGGCCAACATTCAATTGGCTGGCACATATGTGATCATTGTGTACAATCACTTTTCAATTTACAAGTACAAAGAGAAGAAAGAGGGCTAGGGCAAGAGCGAGAAGGAACTGTTGTAGTTATTGTCAAAGAAGGAAATGGTGGCAGAGGAAGCTACATAAATTTTAGAACAAAAAAGTGGTTGTGTGTAGGATTTCCCTAAAAAGTTTGAGAAAAAATCGATAGTTGCAACAAAATTATTAAATGAATTTAAAATTAAATGATTTCTTTTCTCTTGAAATTTCACATTAAATTGCTAATCTAAAAGTTACTTGCAAAAACCTATTTATCCAAAAGTATATATATATATTATATAAACAATTAGAAAACATTACTTTATATAATAATAAATCAGCCACTACTCTAACAAAATTGGGAAAAGTACAACCATTTAAACTTAGATTTGTTTTCTTATTGTTTTATACTTTAGAGGAAATTAAGAACAACTAAAATATCAAAGAGCTCAATTAAATTAACAAAACCCCTAAATTCATCCTAAGGCACTTTAACATACCGTCAAAATGTGAAGAATGACTTAATCTTATGATAGATACATAATAACACAATCCAATATGAAATGGTGGATTCTTATATAAATCAAAGAATATATACATGCCCCAAGCATTGAATGATTTAGTGGATTCTTATATAAATCAAAGAAGAGACGCATGCACCCAGCATTGAATGATTTTTTTTTGGAGTAAATGAATTTTGGTTGTAACGCAATATATTTTACTTAAAAAACGTTGTCCTTTAATTTTAAAGGATTTTATAACAACAGATTTTATAACAAAATGCCCTAACACAATTTTAAGATCTATTTTATTTGATTGTGTGTAAAAGGACTCTTCCTTTCAATTAATTTAGTAGAGTTTAAAACCTGAACAAACTTAATTTAGTAGAGTTTAAAACCTGAACAAAAAGGTTTGTAACCTGGATATTGTTTTTTTTTTTCAACCAACATCCTTTATCCTCAATTTGGCAAGTTCTTTCCCTCCCCAATTTAAATATTAATTTAATAGGTAATTATATTGGGTCATAATTTTGTTTCTTCCCATGCATTTAGTTCACTTTAGGTGAATCATATTTCATTGTTAACATTTTCAATGTAATGTGTTTGACATGTGGGGCATGATTTTAATATAAAATGAAATCACATTTTAGGATATGTTATTGGAGTTGTTTTTAGTGCGATTTTTTGGACTTTTCGGTGCTAGAATCTAGCTGAAAATTTTGAGGTGAAATCTTGATTTGTGTTATTTAAACTGGTTTTTTGACTATATATATGGATTCAACACGCTGAAAAACCTCTAGGGCACTTCGATTGTGCAGGGGTAACCCATCAATCTTGTGATTTCAATAAATTCCTGCCGGATTTTAGAGAAATTAGACTGGAAAAACCCACTAGAAAAATTTCCAAAAAGTCTCACTAAAGACAACTCACATGTTATTTATAGATGACTTGTCGTGCATGATTTAAATATAAAATGAAATCACATAATAGGATGTGTCAATTATAGATAAAAATTATGTTAACGATTGTGTAAGTTGGAAAGGCTTGAATATATATAATCTAATAATTTTTAGAGCATGAGAATTATGGATAAGATTTGTATATTACAGATTCTTTAAAATTAGTGTAATTTTTATTGTATAAGTTAGAGGGTTCTTAAATGTATATCTTAATATACTGTGTTTAATAAATTATTATATATATATATATAATATATATATATATATATGAAAATTCCATTTTTTATTCATAAAATAACATTACATTTTTGTAGATGCTAATAAGCATTTGATCTTACCAACCCAAAGTCAGGTGTCCAAGATACAAAGCTATAAAAGAAAAACAACAATAAAAAACATTTATGCACTAAGTGTGAAGACACTTAGCTAACCGTTTTGCCTCTTTCTCCACTTTCTGCCAACCTCCTTGGTTGGGAGTGGTAGTTACAATAGCCAGTTGATTCTTTTCAACCTTCAAAGGGACTTCTTTATCTGAATCCAAACTCTCATAAGCATAAGTTCTTTTAATGCTTCCTAACTCCTTTTCTGGGGAGATCTTCTCATTATGCTGCATTAAAACTATGGATTCTATAGCTTCATTAATTTTTGAACTTTGTACCATTATTCCTACCTGCACAACCCCTCTTTCCACTATTACTTCTTATGGAATTTGCTCAACCTCACTTGTACCTTTCTCCATTTTTTCATCATTCTCTTCTTCTGAGAAATGCTTCTCTAAAAATTTCCATGCCTTTAGCTTTTGGGGTTGTTTATTTTTTCTTTTTGAATCTTTCTTTGCGTGAGGAAATGAATTTTTAAAATGTCCTATTTGAAGACAAATATGACATCTGGATGTTGTATTTTCAAAATCTAAAGGCTAGGTCGACTGAGACCTATAACCTTTTACTAATGTCTACCTCTACACAGATCTTAATAAAAGTAAAAATGTCTTTTGTGGGTATATCTAGATCCATCTTTATGAAATTCCCCCAAAGAATTTATGATTCCTTCTATCACTTTGAGATGCCAAAATTGAAAGAGAAGAACATGTAATCTGAATCAAACTGGTGTTTTGGAAACCACCATTGTGTTGGTATTAAAACCCAAGAACCATGGGGTTATAAAGAGGCATGTGCTTCCCCAAAACCATGGACCTTCTTTTAAAGCGAAATTCATATCCTTCATTGAATCAAATTTCACAACAAAAAACCCTTGGAGAGTAAATGAATCTCACAATTTGTAATCTAGGTGGAGAAAACCCATTGATGTAGGTCCTCCGATTTGGACCAAAATCTGTTGAATCTGCAAATGATTTCTCTAGATTAGAAATCGAAGCAAAGTGCATTAACATTTGGTAGGTTGATAGTCAAAGTCAGAACATTATTCATCTATTCCACAATACAAGGTCTAGGAATATTATGTATCTCTTCATTTTCAACCTTTCTTTTATGGTATCCTTAAATGATACGGGACCCATGGAGTTGGTTCTTGGACAACCTCATCATAGCCTTAGGTTTAGGATAACGGATGAATCTCGATCGATGCCATATTCATGCAATTGAATGTCATCTTGCAATTCTCTCCCTACATAAATCAAACTTCGAAATTTTGTCAGGATTTCCAATTTATCCCGAACAATCTACTTTAGATCTTGCACTAGATCCCCCTCTTGAACCCTAATAAGAGCCAATCTCCCCTCCATGGTTTTCACATAAATTTGTAAAGATTCCTTCTTGTCTAGATCTAAAAGAGGAGACTCCAGATCCAAATCTAGATAAGGACCCTCACTGATAGAAAATTTAAACATCGAATCCCTGGTCTTCAAATCCTCCAACCCTAGATCAACTACACCAAATGACATAAAATAACAGGGATCCATAGGTCTACAAAAAAAACGATTAGGAAAAGAAAGCATAACCACAACTTATAATATTATATATATATATATATATATATATAATATATATAAGAAATCAAAACTGGAATTTCCATATATTTAGCTACAAATATTATGTGATAAGTTTTCAAACATTTTTGCTCCACATAGTCTACAACATTCCATTACTCTACTTTTTTTTTATAACTTCTCATATTAAACAATATCAAATAACTTTATTTTTTTATAAGTTTTGTTTAGTTTATGATGATGTTATTTTCTTTTAGTTTTTCTCCATCATTATCTCTTCACTTTCTTAATCACTACCTCTTCTTATGCTTTTATTTCTTTCAAAAGTTATGATTGCATATCTATAATTATTGTAGGTGGGCATGTAGTTGGGTGATTTAGATTTGAAGTTGTAGGATTAAAATTAACCTATTTAAGTCAAATCCCCACACACACGCATGAAACCAAAATGTAACAAGATTATGCAAAATGAGTTGAAAAATATATTATTCGTGAATTATAATATAGGAGAAATCTATAATTAATGTATGTATTGAGATGTTGGGTTGAAATATATTAATCTTAATAGATTTATTTTATTTTATTTTATTATTCCAAACTATTTTTTTTAATTAAATGGTTGAAATTAACATGTATATAAAAGACACACCATTGCTAATTCGTTCGATAACGTTGGATGTGACATTTTCTCCTTATTCAATAATTCGGTGGTGGTAGTTTTGAGTCCTTATTCATTCTCTTACTAATTTTTTTATTCCATTTGTTCTACATTTACATAAGTTTTGGGAAAAAGTATACTTAAGAGTCTCTCATGTCGGGATGGACCAATATCTCCCAATAGGTGAGATCTCAATTTTGTGTAGAATTGATGTTTTCAAGAAATCCACATCAACCCAACACTCAAATAAGTGTAAACAAGCTTTCAAGAGGCCCCCTCAAAAAAACCATTATGGACAAGGGCCATCCACAAAGTGGATCCTCAATGTTGGAAATATCAATGGAAATGCCTAAAAAAATATTTGAAAAGGAGAAATAGTTTTGCTTACATAATGGATTGAAATCTTAAGAAAAGCACTCCATTCACCCTTGAGAATGTTAAACAAAGGCAAAGAAGAGAGGGTTTTTCCCAGTGATTTACAAGATCATGGTAGGAAGAAAATAAACCAATTCATCCTTAATTATCTAGTTCATTCTTACTTTTATATTTTTAACAACTTGTTCACTTTATTGGACAATTCCATCACTTTGCATCCAATTTTGCATTGAGCACATATTGAGTGCTCGTGTTGTAATTTTTCTAAGATACTAGAAGGTGCACCATTTTGAGGGGATGGTATCCACTTACTCCTTATTCCTATTTATAAGAATTCTTTATTGGTACAAGACTACCTTGATAGAGCTCCAATTATGGTCTCATTTGTTTTCCTAGTACACATAAGGTTGAAAGGGCATAGAAAGCTAAGAAGCAAAGGTGATGTTGGAGATTTAAACCATTTTAAATTCTAAGTAAAAAAATGACATGTTTGATCTATCTATTCCAATATCCAATAATCTCATTATTTGCACTACTTTTCTTATAATTCCTCACAAACATGTTTAAATTTCAAAATTCATGAAGCCATCCATATAAAAGATTCATCATGATTTTGTTTTTTCCTATTCAAGGAATGGAAATGCCACATCATCAATTTTCTCACATGTACATTTATAATTGGGTGCACCTATTTAGAAGGGGGGCAACCGATTATGACATAGATGTTGGAGGATTGGAAATGGTGAGTCTTTCCAAGGAAATATAAAATGATAAGGTGGGTAGTTTGACATTAATTTCACTAGGTTGAGCACCCTAGGTTCAATCCTCCACAATATTTTCGTCTCTTTTAGCAAAACGATTTCATATTTATTCAATTAATTTTACATTATACTTATTTTTGCATTGTGGTTATTTTGTTGGTTACTCGATCATAGTAGAGATTGGATTTAATCATAGTCAACAACAATGATGGAAGGTCACACATTAAAATTAGCATAGATGTGCCTTCCTTTGTAAGTATAAATGTGTTTCTACACTTGATCCTCTACCCATAAAAATAATGTAGTTAGATCACAAGTAGAAACCTTTTAAAAGATTATTGCTATGGAGATATCTATAAACTCTCATTTGCAATTCTAACACATAATGAACAAGACTAAATGAATGGAATAGCGAAAGTTATTATGAAAATTCATAATTTCTACACTTGTAAAAGAATTATGACTTTATTGTAAGATTTCTATTGCATGTAGCTTGAATTAAACATGATAGTTTGACGAGTAAGAGTTTCAATCCATGATGATTTGGATTCAAGAATTTCCAGACAAGGGAGTTTGAAGGACCATATTGCTTCATGATGACTCCATGATGACTTAGTTTCAAGTGTTTTCATGAGAGGAGCGACATGTCATGTTTTACCAATTGCCTTATTGCATTTCCTCATTATAAAGAAAACAAATGATCTTGAGGTATTAATAGTGCTCACTTGATATAGTGTATTTGATATTCATTAAACTTCAATTGGTACATAAGAGTTTTCTAAGTCATAAATCAGTTTGCATATGGCTTGATATATATTATTACTAACATAAATTCTAAAATAAATTATATTTAACCAATTGTAATACTAGGCTATATGCGTCAAATTTAAATGCACGACATACAATAACTGCGGCAAATTCCATTGGTACACATTGTATGTTTCAATTCACAATAACACATGATGTATAAAAATTCTAACAAATTCCAATGCTAGAAAATGTAAATTTCACTCCACTACATGAATTATTATATGTTGTATCACATTTCCTTCTTGCTATGAAATGGATCCCACATTTGACATGATGATGATGGAAACAAAACAATTTGAATTAAGTGATAAAATTTCATTCAAACGATACACTTCGCAACCACAATAGAGATGACATTTTGGCATGACTCCATCATCAACCTTTAAAGGACAAACATTAGATCCATTTCCTCTCATTTGTTGCTACATCCATGCCATGGATGAAATAATGTGGTAGAGGAATAAGTTGTAGCAAAGGATGTAAATACAGTGGTAGTAGTGGAAGAAGACCAACTAGGGAGGTAGTGAAACTCCAACAAGAACAATTGATGTGAATTTAAGCGCAATAAATCACTCCCATATCATAGATTTTATGGAAAACTCATCTTCCTTTATTTTTTAATAATGCTTGATCTTAGTTTATATCGAAATTTGTGTAAACTTTCCTTTGGAAATCTTAAATTTTGTTTCAAGAAAATCATAACACTATTAGATATACATTTAGATAAAACAAATAGATCTACTCCGAAACTAGGACTCTCGTTTTGAAAACCTTTGACATAGAAACTAAGTACTTTTTATATGAATATGAAGAGAAAATTAGCTAACTTACCAAGAAAAAAAATAACAGAGAATGAATTTTCAATCTTTAATTAAAATCAAACGCTCATTTTAATTATCATACAACAAATAATCGATATTAAGCAATAAGTAATGACTTACTAGATCCATACCTCACGAATGGAGGAAAGATAATCCATGTTTTTCATTAATTCAAAATATTTAATTATAAAGTGCAAGAGTGCAAAAAACACCCAAGAACCAAAGTGCAAAACCTAAAATACCTTCTACGAAGAGAGAACGATTGAAGAATGAAGGAAAAGTCACTTCATTGCTTATGTAAAAAAAGGTTTATGACAATCTAATATATAACTGCAATGGAAGCTTCTAGGCATAGCTAGAAGATCAATCTTACAATGTAGCAAATAAGGATGCTACATAAGCTTACGAGCTCCAAATCTTCTTTACTAGGACTTTGACACCCCCATAAGCGAAACATAGGGAGGAAATAAAGAAAAAAAGAATGAGTCCCAACAATGAGACATGCTTAGGTACCCATGTACAGTCTCTCATAAATGGAAAAAAGAGGGGAAAAACCATATGGAAAAAACGATAACTATGTGGATTTTTTTTTTTTTAAATAATAAACACACCTTGGTTCATTGAAAAGAAGACCCTTGGTTTTATATTTCTTCCTTGGACAACTGAGCAATAAAATCTACAAATAACTCCAATCTAATTTAGGTTTCTACAAATAATATACGATGCCTATTTGAGCATTCTCATCTGCCTTTAGGATCCGATATAATTTGACGAAAAAAAAAACTGTATCACGATCAACTTACTCAGAATGTAGTGAAATGAGATATTTGGAGAAATTAAGGCCTCTTTGTAGATCTAGATTGAACCATAGGATCACCAAGAAACCTAATCAAAAAACTAGATCTACAAAATAGTGTGGCCTCCTACCTAGATCAAAAGTAATTTGATCCCGACTTACACAGATCTCTTAAAACAAACAAGAAGAAGCTTGCAGTTAAAACTCTAATACCATTTAAGAGTGACAAAATCACCCAAAGAACAAAGTGAAAAACCTAAAATACATTTTACAAAGAGAGAACAATTCAAAGAATGAAGGAAAATTCACTTCATTACTTGAGTAAAAAAGGTTTACAATAATCTAATCTATAAGTACAATGGATGTTTATAGAGATAATTAGAAAATATGCCTTGCAACACAACATATAAGAATGCTACATAAAATCAGTTTCAAAATTTTTTTATTAAGACTTTTAATAATAAAAAAACAAAACAAAACTTTATAGAAAAAAAAAACTCCAAATTTGATAAGGCAAAATGATCCAACACTAAACCATGAAAGAATAAACCATATTACTTTTGACCATAGAAAAATGGTCTATGGCAAACACCCATTGTTGTGTCCCAACATTTAATGCAAAGAAGAAATCTAAAGAAACTCTCTCCCTATTCATGCATAGGGTAAGCACATTAGGTAAGGCACTCATTGAATAAGTCAATATTAGAACAAACAATCTCACATAAGGAAAATTTAGACTGGTCAAACTTCATACAAATTTCCAACTAGATTTAGAAGCGATCTAAAAATGGGGTACTAAAGGCTTCTTGTCATCTTACGATAACCTCTCCCACTCCAAAGCTTAAACAATTTCCAAGATCTATGCTTATGATTGATAATTTATGGAAATATGCACTTGAAATAGGTGTATGCTTGTGTTTAATTTTAACTGCTTAGTTGCCTTAAGTTTATTTTCTTAGACTGATATATAAACACACATAACAGTAAATTGCAGCAAGTAAACAAACACATAAGACAATAATATAATTAGGAGTTCACCCAAACCTCTTGGGCTACATCTCCGTGAGCTCTAGTCAACTCAACTAGGCTCTTTGGGATTATGGCTTAAATTCTTTTACTAGTTCCACACTCAACTCCATAGGTTTACAACTGAATCAATGGGCTTAGAATGCCATCTTACCCCTAGTTGTCCTTTAGCTGCAGATAGATCTAGGCTTCTCTAGACTTGACTCCTTCAGTCAGTGATCTGAGCTTCTTGAGCTTCTGGCCTCTATGACTCCCTCATAATTCTCTATTGTCTTTGGAATCCTCTTTTGTCTTTAGTACAACAGTCACCAGCAACAGCTTGATCATTTTGATCTCTTTGATGTTTTGAACTTCATTGCAGCTTCATGGCTCTTTAGAAGTCCATTTGAGCTCTCTGGTTCTTCAACTTTGCCTCCAACCTCTGGTGGCTATGCCTCTATCAAGCGCTCTGGCTCTGTGGCTCTCTGAGCTTCCCTTTGAGCATTCACTAAGCCTTTTTCTTTGCATGAGCCTTTCTCACTCTACAGACTCCTCTCCTGGTAAATACTGAGCTTTCCCTTTGGATTCCTTAGCGTTAAAATAGCTCTAGGCTTCTCTGAGCTGCCTTTACGCATTACTTTGCCTCCAAGAGTTTGTTGGGCCTTCCCATGGATTTTGCAGCCTCTCTACTCTGCCCATGCATTCACTGAAGCGTTTCTGGGCTTCTCGAGGTTCTCTAAGCTCTCTCTGAGCATTCCTCTGCTTGCACCTCTGGGAATCCTCTTTCGTTATCTTTTATATTTTTAATGTCGGCCTTTGTGCGAATCCCCCTTTAATTATGTTCTCTGTGTTTTTAATACACATCGGTTACACCTCTTCAAGCATGGAAGACTGATCATCTGACCAAAGAATCCGTTTTCCAATTGAAATGAATTGGCGGGCACGGGCACCCGATTGTTTTTCCTTCCTCTGGCCGAAATAGCCAAATAATAGAAATGCACAGGAAAACGCACGCAAAACACATCGTGAGCCTTTTAGCCAGACTTCAAATAATATGCAATCGCCCCTATAAGCCTTTCGGTTCTATCCTTTCATCGCATATCGCAATTGCTTTGTGTAGACCAAAAACCTAAATACACGAAAAATACAAAGAAAATCTGCAAATCCAGATTTCAAATATTATGAAATCGCGTCCGTAACCTTATTGGGTCCAGCCTTTATTGCATGTCGCAATAGCACGTTGCATTAGCATGGCTCCTTTGTGCCGACCGTTGATTGTTGATCGCATATCGCAATCGCATGTCACAAGTCGCAACGACCCTTGTATCGGGGATACACCAATCACTCTATCGGTGCTATCGCTATCGGCCCATCACAACGGCCTATGTCGCATGTAATGGCCCCCTTGGTATTTTCACGAACCGATCACTGATTGCCGATATCACAATCGCTAATCGCACATGTAAATTGCTCGGGGTTCCAATATCGCGCGAAGGCCTTCCTCTGATGCGATATATCAGAGATCACTATCTGGGAGCCTTTAAGGCCTATTGCTCCGCCCTTTAAACCTTTCTGACGCGATTTTATTTAAGAGATGCATATTCTCCATTAAGTCCCATTTATAACAAATTGCCTCATTTTCAAAGGACATTGGGAAAATTTATTTTTACAATAACTTCTTCATCCGAAGTCCATTTTAGCCCATTCAAATTGTGTTAGATTCAGAATGAAGAGATCTATGCAATGAGACTATTTCAAAGAGCATCCTTTGACTTTAATTTTCCTTTGTGAGGAAGAGTTTTAGACTTAGAATTCTATTCTAGATCCATTTTGGATCACGCCTTCCCACTAAAAAGATTTTGGACTCCAAAAGACCGATATACTGATCTGAACAGTAAATGAGAGTACATCACCCTCTTCTTTTAGCCTCCATACACTTGCCTTGCATAGTGCCTCTAAACCAAAGCCTTTGAACACTTTCCTTCCCGGATGTGCTTGCCCCCCTGGGAAGAACTGTCTTCCTCCTTGACTTCCTGTAGAACTCCTGCTGAGAAGGTCACAGAAGGTAGTTTGAACTTCTCTGCCTTTATCATTGATCCAAGGTGGATCAAACTAATGTGAAGTTATATCCGCTTCACAAAATTTTCATTTGTACCTGTTTGACATACTGTCAACAACAACTGTTAACAACAACAGGGTTACAGACAACAACTGGAAGGCCTAAACTCCTGCTTCAACAAAAGAAACAGATTTCACATCTTGTGAACACCTCCATGTCTTTACATCTGCATACAAATGATTGACTAGATAACAAACCAACAAAATATGCATTTAAAACAATTGACCCTTCAAGTCAAGCATGTAGAAAAATCATTCTAAATTTCTTTTTCAAATATGAAACACTTCATCATCATCTCCAGCTTGGAGACCAAATCAGCTTTTCCCAAGTCAACATTAACATTACATGCATGTTTAAAAACAAAGTAATCAACCCTTCAAGTTAATCACACATACATGTTCAAATACAAGGAAATCATCAACATCCCTGTGTTCATGCACATCATGCTTATGCATGCATTTCATCCTTCAACTTTCGCTTAAGCACATTGTACTTTCAACGCTGAAATGAATATAATGTTGCAGCAATAAAGTGAGTCTCCTACTCAATTTTTCCATTCACCTTATTGGTAAAAACCTGCAACTTGCATTCCATTAACAAAGAAATGAAAATAGATGCATTATATCAATAGACATGCAATCTTAATTGGATAAGAACTCTAGCTTTTTCTTACCAATCCATTTCAAAGGTCCTTCCTTTGTCTGCACATTAGAATCAACATGTGAATCATCCTAAAACACATCATTCACGGAATCTTTCTTTCCATTCCTGTCATTCTCTCTTTCCACCTTCTTCAAGTTTCGTGGAAGAATTTGTTGGATTCAGAGTCCAACATTTTGCAACAATATGTCCTTACTTATGGCAGTAAGTGCAACACATGTGCATCCTCTTGACAACATGATTTTCCTTGTCCAATGGACCTTTGGCTTCTTTCTTCCTTTCCTTCAAAAGTTTCCTGTATGTGGCCATTCTCTTCTAACATCTAGATACATGATGGTTATACAAACCACAAAAGGAACATGCAATTATTTTCCCATACTTATAAGGAAATTTACCATGTTGAACATAATCAAAAGGAATATGATTAGAACCAGATTTATACCTTTCTCTTTCTCCTTTATTGCCTTCATGAGGAGGTGAATTGAATGAAGAAGTAGCTCCCTTTGGAACACCATCAACCTCTTCAATGATTTCAGAGTTTCCACAACTCTCTAGTTCAAGTGTATGCTTATGAACACCTTCTTCCTGAAAATGATGTTTCAAGCTATTGCATCCCCATGAATACAACCCTTACACTCTTGAGGTAGAAGACCTGAAATGAAACTCCTTCTTGGAATTGTTTCAATTGTCTTCATGGCAGCTTTGGAACTTTCTCCATAAGATTGTCCATAGCCAAGACCCAAATACTTAGGCCTTTCCTCAACCATTATTAGCTCAACAATACCCTGTGCATGTTTGCCCAAGCCTTTTCCTTCATAGCCCATCTTGGACATTAACTTGTAGCCTATGCCTCTGGTATGTTTTTCAAAAGAACCAACATAATCATTCTTAGAAGAATTTGAATACAAACATGAATTGTTTACCTCTTCTTCAAGCTGATACTTGACAAAGGCTTCTTTGGCAATAAGGAGTTGTGTCTCCAAATCATGCATCCTTTTCAGGTTCATATTTTCAATATGAAGTTGCCTCTCCATTTCCTGCGATTTGTTAGAAAGCAACTGCGTCTCTTCCTTCATCGAATTGAACTGCTCTCTAAGTATGATGCTTTTCCTTCCATCCTCATACATTTCTCTCACCATATCCATCATGGTGAACAATTCTTCATCAAAGGATCTTGTGATGAAGGAAGAATTTGAGGACTCACTTGTAGAAGTTGTCATTATCAAAATGAACAAAAGAACTTCAAACAAGATTAACAAAGAGCTTATTCAAGCAACCTTTTGCAACAAACCTCTTGTGCTTCAAGGATTGCTTTGAACTCCTTTGGGATAAGAAGAATGTATTAAACTCTTCTTCTTTCTTGTCCTCTCCTGGCCTTAGCTATCAATAGCTTTCACCTCTGCAAACTCAAACAACAGTCAATTTACAAACAATCAAGCAACTAAATTCTTTCTACCATTTGAACACCTTTCAAGTCAAACAAGCAATCTGATTTGATACCACTTGCGTCATGATACAACCTGCTTCATGATATAACCTGCTCTGGTATAACTTACTCTGATATAACCAGCTCTGATATAACCACCTGATCTGATAATGGGCAAACTAAAGGCTTCTTGTCAGCTTACAAGAACCTCTCCCACTCTAAAGCTTAAACAATTTCCAAGATCTATGCTTATGATTGATAATCTACAGAAATAAGCACTTGAATAGGTGTATGCTTATGTTTGCTTTTAACTACTTAATTGCATTAAGTTTATTTTCTTAGACTGGTATATAAACACACATAACAGTAAATTACAAAAAATAAACAAACACATAAGGCAACAATATAATTAGGAGTTCACCCAAACCTCTTGGGCTACGTCTCCATGAGCTCTAGTCAACTCAACTAGGCTTTTTGGGATTATGGCTTAAATTCTTTTACAAGTTCCACACTCAACTCCATAGGTTTACAATTGAACCAATGGGCTTAGAATTCCATCTTACCCCTAGCTGTCCTTTAGCTGTAGACAGATCTAGGCTTCTCTGGACTTGACTCCTTCAGTCAGTGCTCTGAGTTTCTTAAACTTTTGGACTCTCTAACTCCCTCAGAATTATGTATTGTCTCTGGAATCCTCTTTTGTCTTCAGTACAATAGTCACCAACAACAACTTGATCATTTTGATCTCTTTGTTGTTCTAAACTTCATTGCAGCTTCATGGCTCTTTAGAAGTCCATTTGAGCTCTCTAGCTCCGTAGCTTTGCCTCCAACCTCTGGTGGCTATGCCTCTATCAAGCGCTCTGACTCTGCGGCTCTCTGAGCTTCCCTTTGAGCATTCACTGAGCCTTTTTCTCTGTGCGAGCCTTCCTCACTCCGCAGACTTCCCTCGTGGCATATACTAAGCTTTCCCTTTGGATTCCTCAGCATTCAAATAGCTATGGGCTTCTCTGAGCTACCTCTGCGCATTACTCTAGCTCCGAGAGTTAGCTGGGCCTTGTCATGGATTTTGCAGCCTCTATACTTTGCCCACACATTCACTGAAGCATCTCTGGGATTCTCGAGCTTCTCTGAGCTCTCTCTAAGCATTCCTTTGCCTGCGCCTCTGGGAATCCTCTTTCTCTGTGTTTTCTGTTTTTACTATCGGCCTCTGTGCTCATCCCCCTTTAATTTGTTCTCTGTGTTTTTAATACAAAACAGTTATGCCTCTTCGAGCATGGAAGACCGATCATTTGACCAAAGAATCTGTTTTCCAATTGAAATGAACTGGCGAGCATGGGAAATCGATCGTTTTTCCTTCCTTTGGCCGAAATAGCCAAATAACAGAAATACACAGGAAAATGCACGCAAAACACATCACGAGCCTTTTAGTCGGACTTCAAATAATATGCAATCGCCCTTATAAGCCTTCGGGGTCCGTCCTTTCATCGCATATCGCAATTGCTTTGCGTACGCCAAAAACCCAAATACACGGAAAATACAAAGAAAATCTGCAAATCCAGATTTCAAATATTATGAAATTGCGTCCATAACCTTATCGAGTCCGGCCTTTATCTCATGTCGTAATCACCCGTTGCATTAGCATGGCTCCTTTGTGCCGATTTTCGATCACTCTATCGTCGCTATCACTATCGGCCCATTGCATCGACGTATGTTGCATGTAATGGCCCCCTTGGTATTTGCACGACCCAATCGCTGATCGCCTAAATCGCAATCGCTAATCGCGCATGTAAACGACTCGGGGTTCCGATATCGCGTGAAGGCCTTCCTCCAATGTGATATATCGGAGATCGCTATTGGGGAGCCCTTAAGGCCTGCTGCTCTGCCCTTTAAACCTTTCTGATTTGATTTTTGTTAAGAGATGCATATTCTCCATTAAGTCCCATTTATAAGAAATTGCCTCATTTTCAAAGGATAATGGGCAAATTTCTTTTTACAATAACTTCTTCATCCAAAGTCCATTTTAGCCCATTCAAATTGCGTTAGATTCAGAATGAAGAGATCTATGCAATGAGACTATTTCCAAGAGCATCATTTGACTTTCATTTTCCTCTGTGAGGAAGATTTTTTAGACTTAAAAGTCTATTCTAGATCCATTTTGGATCAAGAAGTCACCTCTTTGACTTTATACCATGCCAAGGTTTCCTCATATCACATCAAGGCTTTACAAATTATCCTGGGGCTTTATGGAATAGCTCCCTCATAACAATTGTTCAGCTCAATTCAACATATTTCTTTTAGCTTTCCCATTATAAAGAGTAACCAAAAGATATGGTAATATATTTAGCTTTAATTACATGTATTTGCATTAAATTTATTATTAACACCCACATGACAGCCCCTAGAATCTATTAACAACTTTGAAAGCCCCACTAATATAATGAGGCCATATTTAAAACATGGTCATTATAATATACTAACTTAATTCTACATGCATTTTCATTAGTTTTTCCAAAATATGACAATTTGAATCTTTGTAAAACTTATCAAAATCCAAAAAAAAATATTATTAATATTGAAATAAAAATCTAATTTTTTTACACAATTTTTATTAAATTTAAAAACATTTTCCTGTAAAATCTATCCAAATCCAAAGAAAATCATTAATAAAAGTTTTAATATTAAAATAAAACTCTAACTTTTTAGATAATTAAAAAACATATTGTATTCCTGGAAGAGAATGGCATCAATATCCTTTATCCCATGTCAAGTATAAAGACAATAATGGCATCAATAACCTTTATTCCATGTCAAGTATAAGGACAATATTTTATGTGTGTTGTCATATTAATGTTCATGTTAATGAAAGATAGTTATCCGTGTTTTTCATATTAATTAAGACCTTTGAAATACTTGGATGGTTTTTTCTTATTAGTCAATGATATGCTTTTCCCCATGAATAATCAATGGTATATATGCCTTTTCATGTTAATGAAAGATATGTATAACTATGAAATACATGTTATTTTAAAAATTAAATTTAAAACTATGTATCATATTATAATATTATGTATTATTATATATGTCCACATTAAAAAACGACATTAAATTTTAAGTCAAATTAAAATTAATTTGAAGGTCATATGAACAAGGGTCAGAAGGCAGGCCCGAACGTTCGTGCACTAATTGTGAACATCATCCCGATCCCGACCCCGACCTCATGAGTGGCCCCATTGGGAAATCATAGTTTGGCATAAAGGTTATTAAATTTAAAACTATGTATCATATTATAATATTATGTATTATTATTTTATATTTTGAGATAAAATATATATTTTTAAAATAAATAAATAAATTGATTGTTTTTAAAGTAAGAATGGTTTATTGGGTTTTGGATAGATGGTGATCGAAAGTTTTGTTAAGGTATTTTTTGATGGCATTTCTTGATGTGAAGTTATCGGTTTAATTCCCTTCTCTAGTCTAGGTGATATATTGGACATGATGAAGATATAGTCCTGCCAAACTTACAAAAAAAATTAATTATAATTTTCAATCTCTCATACTTGTTCACAAACTCCTCAGTGAAAACGACTTGAATGGGACAAGACCACCTCAATAACTTATATGTTTTTTCAGTAGTTCCATGACGACTAAAACTAGTTTCTACCATTTATACCACTCATTCCTCCAGGGGAAGTTTTCTTTAAGCTCTTTTTAGACCCAAATTATGAAAATATTTTCGAGCACTTGTTTTTTCAAACTCGTTAAAGTAAATTAAAAGACATCCGCCCAGTATAAGTTTAATCCTTTTCCAGATTGGGTTGGACTATTTATGAAAAGGGAATACTTTAGTCAAACATGACTAAAAGGTTCTCGTGAGTATCATTTTATGCCTTTTCAGACTCAAGAGACTAAATTTACAAAAAGGAACATTTGGAGGCTTATTTTTTGTTGGCATTATGAGACAAGTGTTGTCCTTGATGGCAACTCATACAGGTGACAGATCTTAGTGCAACAGGCTAGTAGCAAAGATTGATGATCAGCCTCTCAGAATGGAAGAAAATAAGAGGATCGCAGGTACACAGTTCAAAAGGTGCGGACCCGCAGGTACGCTGACCAAGAAGTGCGGGCATGCACGTAGGTGCTCCGTTCAGAAGATGTGGACCCCAGTTTCACTCTCTCCAATGCATAAAAGCGCGTGCACATGGGAATCTTCATGAATGGTTCATGGTATTAGTCCGACAATTTTTGATCCTATGGTTTTGGTCTGTGGTATTGCATTTAAAGGTATTGATCCCAAGTATTGGGTTCATGGTATTGTGTTATTATGGTTTTGGATCATGGTTTGAATATGGGTTTGCCTATAAAAAGGGGAAGGAGATCATTTGGAAGTTATGATTATGGGTTGAATATCTAAAGGTGATCTAGATCTGGAATACTTGTGATCGGTTGATGAGTGATAGCTAGATCTAAATCAAGGAGAGTTATGTAAACTGTTGATAAGTCGCAATCTCATTGGCGCATGAACAGATCTGTGGATCTGATTGACTGTGGCACATTAGAGGACTGTTAATTTGGCCCTAATCAGAAGTTCGCAGGCGATCCACGACGTGAGTGTGGGGGTACGCAGCTCATAAGAAGGCGCAGTGTGGGGGTACGCAACGTAGCAGAAGGCGCAGGTGCAGATACCTGCAGAGCAGCAGAAGGCGTAGGTGCGGATACCCGCAGAGCAGCAGAAGGCGCAGGTGCGGATACCCGCAAATGTCTAGCGGTGAAGTTGCGTACCCTGCTTGAAACTGGCTTTAACTACCTTTGAATATTTTGCAGGGTTCTGGGTGCATAATTGAAGTCTGGTTATTGGTATTGAGTTCTGATAACAACATGATTATGGTTGAATGGATCAAGTTCTTAATGACTTATCTTTATGTGATCTGATGTACTAGATCTGGTTCATAACTCACAAATTATCCTTGTATATGTATTGGTGTTTGGGTGATTCAAAATATTGATTGATTATGTGCTTCAATGATGTTAATGGGTCCAGTATGAAAATTGGATGAAACGTGGCCTTTAGATTATGTGTTGTGCTTCAGGTGTATCCAGTGTGAAAATTAATGAAACGTGGTACCTGAAGGAGAGAAGATTGTAGGCCGACGCCTATGTACTAGTATCTTAGCTAGTACAAGAGCTAAGGGGGTGGTAGCTCCCTTCTAGTAGCAATTGAAATCTTTAGAGCATTGTAGCAGGTAGGAGCCTGCGTACTAGTAAATGGATCGGCTAGTATAAGAACTATGGGGGTTGTAGCTCTCTGCAGGTAGAAGCCTGCGTACTGGTATAAGATTGCACTAGTACAGAAATATTGTAAAAGGATTTTCTTATTAAGAAGAAGATTGAGATGACTTGCAGCAGGTGGTTTTCTCCCACATTGGGTTTCCACCTTATATCATGTTGTTCATGTGTGTGGCTTATGTGTGATGATCTGTTCTATTTTACTGCACCTGTTTACTGTTAATATGGTTGATAATATTCTAATGCACTCATTAAGGATCAACTAACTGAATCATAAGAAGTTGTGGAAGTAGCATATATGAATCTGAATATGGAAATGAAAAAGTTTTATTGATGTGATAATACTGATTCACCCCCCCCTCTTAGTATTATTTCCAAAAATTGGTATCAGAGAAGATCCTTTTGTAGAAGCTTGATTGCTTGAAGGAGATCCTTGGAACAATGGGAAAGAAGCTTAAGAAGAAAGCACATAAGCAGAAGAAGACATCTCAGAAGAACTATGACTGTGGGAGAATCGATTGGGGATTAGGTGTAAGAAGCTCTTCAGATTCAGAATCATTTCAGAATGAAGATGAACTATCAGGTATGAATTTGCTATCTTCTGATGTTCCTGCTATCTATCCATTTGGAAAAGATGAAAGTGATAGAGAAACAACTGAATTTGCTCTAATGGGTGAACAAGAAAGATATCAAATAGAGGCAGAATTTAAAAGGCTGATAGACAAAATTAGAGATCAACAAGATCTATTGAACAAAAGGGAATATGACTCCAAAGAAGAAGCTACCAAACTAAAAGCCCAACTAGAGTTATTCAAGGACAAATATCAAAAGTTGCTAAAAGCCCAACTAGAGGAAGAAACAAGGTAAGGAAGTTGTTCAAGGACAAATATCAAAAGTTGCAGGATGAAGCAACATCTCTAAGAGATGAAGTCAATGAAAGAAGCACAACCATTAAGAAACTCAGAGACAGATCCAGTTACTATGAAAATCTTGAAGCCACGATCCACTCGCTAAAAGAAGATTTTGAAGAATCTAAGAAGCAGAATAAAGATCTACTCCAAGCTATTGAAAAACAAGAAAATGAAGTCATCAGCTTAAAATCTCAGCTGGAATGTGCCTTCAAAATTCGTCAAATGCAGCAGGATCTGAATGAAGAACAAGAAAAGGAGATTCTCAATCTAAGATGTCAGTTGGAAGATCAAAGAAATGCTAAAGAGAACGTGAAGAAGCAATATCTTGAAAAGGAAGAGCAACATCAAGTTGAGGTAAATATTCTAAAAGATAAATTAGAAGAAAAGGATAAGCTCTTATGATTTCAAGATAGTACTAAAATCTTGGATGATATTCTTAGTAGTCAAAGATCTCCTACCATCAAAACTGGTCTTGGTTTTCATGAATCTGTTGGAGGTGAATCTAGTTCACAAAGTAAGACAAAGAACTCTAATGCAAAATCTAAAATGTTGAATAAGGAGATGAAAGGTCAATCTCATCATCAACCAAGGAAAGAAATTCTTCAAAGAAAATATTTTACTCCTCCTATGAATAATGTTGAATGTTATGTATGTCATAATCTTGGACATGTTGCAGCCAGATGTAGAAGAAGAAGGTTTCAAGACCATCATGCAGAAAGATCATCACATTCAAGGTACTTTAATGGATATTGCTTTTTTAGAATCTGAACTCGGATATTCCATAGTTTTCATCTTTGCTTTTGTTGACGTTTCGAGTCTAGACCAAGACTCATCATCAGGACTTGTTTTTACAAAGGAGAGAGACAGTAGAGATAAATAAGGTTAGGTTGAGATGAGAGCCGACCAGCTTAATGATTAAGAATTAACCAGATATTTAATATTTTTATATATTTATAATTATCCTGAAATATTAAAGCTCTCTTTTTTATTTTTGTTAAAGCTCTTTTTTAATTTTATTATACATGTATATAACTATTAAAGTTTTTTATTAATTACATTTAAGTGCATTATTTTTATAATAAGTTATTTGGTTATATTTTTTTTTAATAATTATGTTTTGGTTAATAGTAACTTATGTTTTAGTTAATAGTAACTTATAGTAATTTATTTTATAACCTATAGTAATTTAGTTTATATATGTTTAACTTTTTACAAGTTTTTAGTTTCTTATGAGGTTAATGTATTATTTAATGTTGTGTTATATTTTTTAGTTTCTTATGAGGATATTGCTTTGCTTGCAATATGTTTGGTCACAACGTTGTTGATTGCTATAGAAGACATGTAAGATGTTACACATGTAACAAGCTTGGACATATAGCTAAAGAATGCAGGAACAAAGTATGGGCTCCATACCAAAAGGAGAAAACATCATCATCACACTTGAAGATGTGGAAGAAGAAAGAAGTACAGTCAGAAAGAGGCGGCACAACACAACATACAGACATAACAGAATCAAAGGGAGCTGGAAGTGTAAAACTTCAGTGTCCTAAATCTCATACGCAAGTTTCTTAAAGAGAAGTCACATATACACGTGAGTTGGTTATGGCATAGTCGCGTATATGATTGCTTGAGACAGGTTCAAGAAAAGGATCAGTTATGATTTGGTTTATTTGCGCTATTTGATAATGGTTACAATTTGCTGATGATGTGTGGAAATGACTTGATGGTTAGAAGTTTTTTGTTTCTAACTTGATATTGATGATGACTAGATACTTATTGCTGATATGCATGATCAGATCTGACAGTAAACAAGATGGCACAGGTTTAGGGGGAGCATATGCTTTTAATGCATTGTTGGCATTATGATTAATAGTCGTTGGTGATGATGGTTATATGGATAAATGATTCATCTTGCTAGGATATGGTTATTAGTTGTTCAGATGATTCTTGGGGTTACATAGTTGATATCTAGATCAGATTTGTGGTTGAGTCCCTAATGGTGCTTACATGGTAATCTTCATAAGGATAAGGAGAAGTACTTGATGATGAGTCTCTCATATGCTGTTGTCGCCATATGCATAAAGATCATATATTACAGTTATGATGCTGGATTCCTATTTTTCTTAGCACACATATGGATGAGGACTGTTGGCTGGATACATGGATGATTATTCAAAGTTGCATGATGATGAGTTCTTACCTATATGATGATCAAAAGGATGAGTTGATGCAGACATACTTTGTTGTTGATTTGGATGTTGTTGTTAGATGATTATGGAGCAGATCATACATTGTGTATGATAGTTGTTGATGACTATCATGATCTTATTTAGATGTTGGGTCTCTATTATAAATGTCATATCAAGTCTCATGATGTAATAGTTTCTCTCTGTCTATTGTAGTCATTTGATATGATGTAATTTGTACCCCCACTATGCATGGGAAGGTTGATGTAATATTTCAGTCATGTACAAACATTTGGTATCTGGTGTATCCCCACTTGGTTGGGTGGATGAGTCAATATTGTATATCCCCACTTGGCTGGGAGATGGATGTATGTATGAGTCCTTGATGATAGGAAGATCTCTTATGATGAATGGAGTCATGTTCTTTCTTATAGAATATCTTTTGCAGACCTTGCTTACAGTCAGGGGGAGCATGATCAGCACACTTCAGCAGAGCAGAGACTTTAGCATATACTCAGAGGGAGCATGGACAAATTGGTACACTTTGGCATATACAAAGGGGGAGATCATTCAGAGAGTTCAGTAGGTACTCAGGGGGAGTATGGTCAGCAGAATGGTTATCAAGGAAAGAGAATATCTTGGTTTGCCCTTTGCCCTTGATGTCAAAAGGGGAGAGTGACTTGGTGTTGTTGCCATCAAGTCCAAAGGGGGAGATTGTTGGCATTATGATGCATGTGTTGTACTTGATGGAAACCCACTCATAGAAGAACATCTCACTTATATATAATTAGATGAATCTTCAAGAAGAGATATCAGATGTGACTGAATGCCTGGGGTGCAGGATAGCTCAAAGGAATCAGATGATAGTTCTACGTGTGACAAGTTAGCTTTGCCATCAAGTCCAAAGGGGGAGATTGTTGGCATTATGAGACAAGTGTTGTCCTTGATGGAAACTCATATAGGTGACAGATCTTAGTGCAACAAGCTAGTAGCAAAGATTGATGATCAGCCTCTTAGAATGGAATAAAATAAGAGGATTGCAAGTACACAGTTCAAAAGGTGAGGACCTACAGGTACGCCGACCAAGGAGTGTGAACATACACACAGGTGCTCCGTTCAGAAGATGCGGACCCCAGTTTCACTCTCTCCAATGCATAAAAGCGCGTGCACGTGGGAATATTCATGAATGGTTCATGGTATTAGTCCAACAGTTTTTGATCCTATGGTTTTGGTCTGTGGTATTGCATCTAAAGGTATTGATCCCAAGTATTGGGTTCATGGTATTGTGTTATTATGGTTTTTGATCATGGTTTGAATATGGGCTTGCATATAAAAAGGGGAAGGAGATCATTTGGAAGTTATGATTATGGGTTGAATATCTAAAGGTGATCTAGATCTTGAATACTTGTGATCGGTTGGTGAGTGATAGCTAGATCTAAATCAAGGAGAGTTCTGTAAACTGTTGATAAGTCGCAATCTCCTTGGTGCATGAACAGATCTGTGGATTTGACTGACTGTGGCACATTGGAGGACTATTAATTTGGCCCTAATCAAAAGTTCGCAAGCGATCCACGGCGTGAGTGTGGGGGTACGCAGCTCATAAGAAGGCACGGTGCGGGGGTACGCAGCTCATAAGAAGGCGCAGTGCGGGGGTACGCAGCGCAGTAGAAGGCACAGGTGCAGATACCCGCAGAGCAGCAGAAGGCACAAGTGCGAATACCCATAGAGCAGCAGAAGGCGCAGGTGCAGATACCTGCAGATGTCTAGCGGTGAAGTTGCGGACCCTGCTTGAAATTGGCTTTAACTACCTTTGAATATTCTGCAGGGTTCTGGGTGCATAATTGAAGTCTGGTTACTGGTATTGAGTTCTGATAACAACATGATTATGGTTGAATGGGTCAAGTTCTTAATGACTTATCTTTATGTGATCTGATGTACTAGATCTGGTTGATAAATCACAAATTATCCTTGTATATGTATTGGTGTTTGGGTGATTCAAAATATTGATTGATTATGTGCTTCAATGATGTTAATGGGTCTAGTATGAAAATTGGATGAAACGTGGCCTTTAGATTATGTGTTGTGCTTCAGGTGTATCCAGTATGAAAATTAATGAAACGTGGTACCTGAAGGAGAGAAGATTGTAGGCCGACGCCTACGTACTAGTATCTTAGCTAGTACAAGAGCTAAGGGGGTGGTAGCTCCCTTCTGGTAGCAGTTGAAATCTTTGGAGCATTGTAGCAAGTAGCAGCCTGCGTACTAGTAAATGGATCAGATAGTACAAGAACTATGGGGGTTGTAGCTCTCTGCAGGTAGAAGCCTGCGTACTGGTATAAGACTGCACCAATACATAAATATTGTAAAAGGATTTTCTTATTAAGAAGAAGATTGAGATGACTTGCAGCAAGTGGTTTTCTCCCACATTGGGTTTCCACCTTATATCATGGTGTTCATGTGTGTGGCTTATGTGTGATGATCTGTTCTATTTTACTTCACCTGTTTACTGTTAATATGGTTGATAATATTGTAATGCACTAATTAAGGATCAATTAACTGAATCATAAGAAGTTGTGGAAGTAGCATATATGATTCTGAATATGGAAATGAAAAAGTTTTATTAATGTGATAATACTGATTTACCCTCCCCTCTCAGTATTATTTCCAACATTTTTCACCTCTTTGCTGGGCTTATAAAACCATCAAATAGTGTTGGACTCGTTGAACATGGCAAGACCGAAACACTCCTTCTCAGGGTTCAATAAATATACTCAGAAGAATTCATCTGAAGGTTGAAATTATAGATCAAGAATATGTTATCCTCCCCAAGATTGTCAAAAATTAAGAGGTATTAGCCAGAAATGGTTGGGAAATTGTAAAAAAATGATGTTTTACCTATTAATGGAAACAAGTCACTCTTGAACATGACACCCTTTCACTTCATCTCTGTGACTATTGGGTTGGGAAATCTTCTGGCCTCTTTGGTTAATCACACCATACCAAAAGCCTTCATAATCAATTTTGATTCAATGTTGCCAATTCCATAAAGTGTCGTCGATATGTTCAAGAGAATTCCTTTAATTGACATATTCTACAATACTCTTAAGCCTTCTTTCATGTATGTCGTTATTGAACTAGCTCTACATCATCATCATTCTATCTCAAATCTTGATAACTGTTTTGTGTTGTTGATGGGGGATACATTAAGTCCCTCCTGCGACAGGTCACTTCCTGTCAACATCAATATATTATCCAACAAGTTGACTTAGAAACTCCCTTTAGTGCCTTGGAACACAAAAACTTCAATGGAAAGTTTCCTCGCTTTTGGTGATAGGTTCTCATCATTAGCCACCGACTAAGAGATTATGTATTGTGTTTGATTTCAACTAATTCATTCACACCACATAGATTTTACTAGAGTACGTTGAAAGCCATTACCATTATCAGTGGTTTCTCTCACATCTATTAACGCCTTTCATCATTGGTCGACAATCATATGGTGTCTACATTGTTCAACTCTAGCTCATTTATTTGCATGGTTAGACTTGTGCTATCAAGTGACGAAGTAGAAGGCCCCATATCTAGTTCCATCAATCCAGGGTGCGATTTCAAGATTCATACAAGATTACAAAGTATGATGACTATGATCATTCAGATAGTCATCCAAGCATGGGTCCACACTTTGTCGTTAGTGGACGAGACCTCTTTGATCATTGTACATGTATATTGGCTTATATGTTGAGTATGGGTATGTCTCCCTAAACAATGATATCATAATGATTATGTGTTGGAAAAGATGATGATCTTGACCAACCTATTCTTGAACTAGACTTGTCACAAGGTAAAGCACTTCAATCCTCAGCCACTACTTCTGACTTTGTACTTTACGGGGGAAATATGTTATAGGTCATTTTGTCGCATCCACTCAAATGGCCTGAAAACCAGATCAATCAACATCCTTAATACTTTGCCATTATCCATTTGCAAAGCCCTAAGAATGACTTCTCAAATAAGTATGAGTTTTAGGGTCAATCAACTAAAAAACTATGATTTTGGCCGTAGTGCGCCCTGAATTTTAGCCCACCTATGATGGTTACAAGTTGTATAACTGAGAAAATGCACTAACCAACACATATTTCTCTCCTTTGTAGGTGCGATTATTCTAGAATTTCATGAAAAATAATTTTTTTTTTATGAAACTTCTCCTTCTAGAAGATTCTAAGGTGGTTTCAACTATGTGTCATTGATAGATATCTCAAATTCCTACCCTATAGGTCTTATATATTCGCCTTAGAGATTATGCTCCTTCATATGTGGATCTTAAGCCTAGATTGGTAAATATTAAACTACCACTTTTACCTTATAAATTCACTACCTCCCATAGAGTCTAGGTTGGCTTTAGGAGATTACTAATGCCCTCATGTTGCTACTTTGAGCTTAAGGAATCATCATACATTGATGCATTAGGGTGGAGGTTGAAGGTTTGCTTTGTGGCAAGGAAGGGAAAGACAACTAGGGAGACATTTACAAAGTCAAACATCTATAAATGGTTGTAACTCTCTCCTTCATTTATTAATACAAAAGGCACTATGTTTTCCTATACTTGTATGATGTTTATGCTTACGTATTTCAATTCCTTTTGTATCATTGATTAGAGACATTATTTTATGCTATGTTGATATTGTAGTTCTCTTGCTTGGTTTAGTCATTTTACAGGTTCCATTTATAGAACCTAGCTAGTGTTGGAGCTTACAAGCAAGGAGAAGAGGATGGATTAATACATATTCCAAGTAGGTATTTCTTCCATATTCTAATTTCTTTAATGAAAACATAGATATTTTTATACATGTTGCTTCTAGATCAGGCCACTAGATCTAGGGAGTTTCATTTTGTCTGCAGAAGAGAATTTCCACATAACAACTTGGCGACTCCATTGGGGACAAAATGGAACTCTAAAGGTGAAGAATAGGTGAAAACGAAAAATCCAAAGGCTCCTTTTCATAAATTTAGCTCTTGAGGCTTAAAAGGCATAAAATTATACTCAAGAGAACCTTTTAGTCATGTTTTACTAAAGTATTCCTTTTTCGTAAATAGTCCATCCCAGTCTGGAAAAGGGTTAAACTTATATAAAGCAAAGTTCCTTTCTTTGTGTCAAGCTCGTTAAATACTAAAACAAGGTCTTGGAGCAGAGTTCCTTTTCTTGTGTCAAGCTCGTTAAAAAAATTAATAAAGTCCCTTGACCATAGTTCTTTTATTATGTTAAGTAAAATGAAATATATCCCCTTCCAATTTGAGTCTTTAATTAGATCTTGTAGATATTGAGTCGATTATTACACTTGCTCTCATAAGTGAACCTTCATTCCATTCGCCTATTAGTAACCAATAATCTACTTAGATGAATGAAATGAAGCTTTGGGGGCATGTGCCTAGAATTGTGTTAGTATGCAGGGGGAATTGAAACTAATCTCAAGCATAGTTTTTATCTATTTCAAGCTTGTGTGAAAATGAAACTAGATTCCACATTGTACCCCTTGTGATTGCTACTTCTTATCAGGCTCTTTCTAGTAGATGAGCCTTGGTTTTCTCATTCCATCGTCATTGTCTCCTTGGTTGATCATTCACTTTTACTTGGTTTTTACCCTTTCCTAAGGAACCACTATGATAAGTGGTCTTATAAGCCAACCTCTTAACTCTTATGTGTTTTGAGCAATTCCATCATGACCAGAACCAATTGCTACCCTTTATACCATTCGTTCCTCCAAGATGAGTTTTCTTTCAACTCTTTTTAGACTCCCAAAATATTATCAAGTGCTTATCTTTTCAAACTCATTAAAGTAAATGAAAAGACATATTCCTAGTATAAGTTTAACCATTTTCTGGACTGGGTTGGAATATTTACGAAAATTGAATATTTAGTCAAACATGACTAAAAGGTTCTCCTGAGTATCATTTTATGCCTTTTCGGACTCAGGAGACTAAATTTACGAAAAGGAAACTTTGGAGTTTTCTTTTTCACCTCTTTTTCAAACTCTCTAAACATGAAAGATAACTCAAATTACACCTTCACTGGACTCGTAAAACCATCAAATAGCGTTGGACTCATTGAACATGACAAGATCGAACCACTCCTTCTCAAGGTTTGTTAAATATACTCAAAAGGATTCATTCGAAGGATGAACTTATAGACTAAGCATATGTTATCCTCCTCAAGCTTGTAAAAAATAAACAGGTACATGCCATAAATGGTTTGGAAATTGGAAAAATATGGCATTTTACTTATTAATGGCAATGATTTTCTCCTGAACATGACACTCTTTCACTTCATCTCTGTGACTGCTAAGTTAGGAAACTTGCTTGCCTCTTTAGTTAATCACACCATATCAAAAGCATTCATAATCAACTTTGAGTCAATGTTTCCAACTCCATAAAGTGTCATTTATATGTTCAAGAGAATTCCTTCAGTTGACATCTAGTACAATACTCTCAAGCCTTCTTTCATGTTTGTCATTCTTGAACCAACTCTGCATCAACATCATTCAGTCTCAAATCTTGATACCCATTTTATGTCGTTGATGAGGGATACATCAAGGCCCTCCTATGATGAGTTACTTCCTGTCGACTTCAACATATTATCCAGGAAGTTGACTTAGAAACTCCCTTAAGTGCCTTAGAACTTGCATACCTCAATGTCAAGTTTCCTCGCTTTTAGCAATAGGTTCTCATCATTGGCCATTGTCTAAGAAATTCTATGTGGTGTTCGACTTCAGGTCATTCATTCACAGCACATAAATTGTACTATAATACCTTGAAAGTGATTATCATTATCAATGGTTTCTCTCGCATCTGTTAACAATTTACATCATTAGCTAGTAATTAGATGGTTCCTACCATGTTCGACTCCAACTCATTTATTCACATGGTTAGTCTCGTACTATCGAGTGATGAGTTAGAAGGTCTTGAATCTAGTTCCATCCATCTGGGCTGCGATTTCAAGATTCATGCATGATTACAAAGTATGATGAGTTTGATCATTCAAATAGTCATCCAAGCATGGGTCCACACTCTTTCATTAGTGGATGAGACCTCTATGATCATTGTACATGTACATTGGCTTATATGCTGAGTATGGGTATGTATCCCTCAACAATGATATCATACTGATTATGTATTGTATAAAATAATGATTTTGTACAATTTATTCTTGATCCAAACTTGTCACAAGGTAACGCAATTCATTCGTCAACCATTGTTTCCAACTTTATATGTTACACGGGCAATCTGATATAGGTCATTTTGTCACATTCACTCGAATGGCCTGAAAACCAGTTCAATCAACATCCTTAACACTTTTTCATTATCCCTTTGCAAATGCCTAAGCATTACTTCTCTAAAAAGTTTGAGTTCCTGGGTCAATCATCTCAAAGACCATGTTTTTTGCACCAATGCACCCTGCACTTCAGTCCAACTGCAATTATTGCAAGTTGTATAACTGAGCAGCTACACTAACTAGCACATATTTCTCTCATTTACAAGTGTGATGGTTCTAGAATTTCAGGAAATATAAATATTTTTTTTGAAAATTCTCCTTCCAACTCTTGCATGTTTTAATCATTTTAAAGGTTCCATTCATATCACCTAGAGAACTTACAAGCAAGGAGAAGAGGAGGGCTTAATACAGATTCCAAGTAGGTATTTCTTCTGTATTCCAATTTCTCTAAGGAAAACATAAATATTTTGGACCTGTTGTATCTAGATCAAGCCACTAGATCTAGGGAGTTCCTTTTTCCTTTTTTTTTTTTTTTTTTTTTGCAGAAGATAATTTTCCACAAAACACCTTAGCGACTCCACTAAGGAGAAAAGGGGACTCCAAAGGTGAAAAAGAAAGCTCCAAAGGTTCATTTTCGTAAATTTAGTCTCTTGAGTCTGAAAAGGCATAAAATGATACTCATGAGAGCCTTTTAGTCATGTTTTATTAAAGTATTCCTTTTTCATAAATAGTCCATCCTAGTCCAGAAAAGGTTTAAAATTATACTGAGAAGATTTCCTTTCCTTGTGTCAAGATCGTTAAAAAATGAAACAAGGTCCTAAAGAAGAGTTCCTTTTCTTGTGTCAAGTTCATTAAAAAATAAAACAAGGTCCCTTGAGCATAGTTCTTTTACTGTGTCAATCTCATTAAAAAATGAAACAGATGCCCTTCCAATTCGAGTCTTTAATTAGATCTTGTAGATACCAAGTTGGTTCTTTCACTTCCTCTCATAAATTAACCTTCATTACATCTGCTTATTAGTAACCAATAGTCTACTTAGGTTAATGAAATGAAGTTCAGGGGTCATGCACCCAGAATTGCGTTATTATGATGGGGGCATTGAAACCAATCTCAAGCATAGTTTTTCTCTGTTTAAAGCTTGTATAAAAATGAAATTTCTTTCCACATTTTATCCCTTGTGATTTCTACTTCTTATTAGCCTCCTTATGCTAGATGAGGCTTGGTTTTCTCATTCCATCATCACCATCTGCTTGGCCGCTCATTCACTTTCACTTGGTTTTTACCCTTTCCTAAGGAACCACTGGGATGAGTGGTCTTGTTAACCAGCCTCTTGACTTCTATTTTTTTTGAGTAGTTCCATCATGACTGGAACTAATTGCTACCCTTTATACCACTTGTCCTTCTAAGAGGATTTTTCTTTCACCTCTTTTCAAACTCACAAAATATGAAAAGATTGTCGAGCACTTGTCCTTTCGAACTCATTAAAGTAAATGAAAATACGTCTACCTAGTACAAGTTTAATCCTTTTTTTGAATTGGAATGGACTATTTACAAAAAATGAATACTTTAGTCAAACATGACTAAAAGGTTTTCTTGAGTATAATTTTATGCCTTTTCGGATTCAAGAGACTACATTTACAAAAAGTAACATTTAAAGTTCTATTTTTCACCTATTTTTCAAACTCTTTAAACATGAACAAAAAGTCGAGTTACACCTTCACTCGACTCACAAAACTATCAAACAACATTGAACTCGTTGAACACAAAAATGCTGAGCCACTCCTTCTTAGGGTTTCGTTAAATATACTCAGAAGGATTCATCTGAAGGATGAACTTATATATCAAGCATATGTTATCCTCCTCAAGCTTTTTGAAATAAAGAGGCACTAGCTAGAAATGGTTGGGAAATTGGGAAAGCAAGGAATTTTACCTATTAATGACAACAAATCACTCTTGAACATGACACTCTTTCACTTCATCTCCTTGTTTGTTGGATTGTGAAATTTTCTTTCCTCATTGGTTAATCACACCATATCAAAATCCTTCGTAATCAGTTTTGAGTTAGTGCTACCAACTCCATAAAGTGTCACCGATATGTTCAAGAGAAGACCTTATGTTGACATATGCTACAATAATCTTAAGCCTTCTTTCAGGTATGGCTTTCCTAAACTAGCTCTGCATTAGTATCATTCTGTCTCAAATCTTGATACATGTTTCATGTCATTGATGGGGTATACATCAAGACCCTCCTGCGACAGGTCACTTCCTGTCAACATCAACATATTATCCAAGAAGTTGAATTATAAACTCCCTTTAGTGCCTTGGAACTTGCATACCTCAATGGAAAGTTTCATTGTTTTCAACAATAGGTTCTCATCATTTGCCATCGAACAAGAAATTGTGTGTGGTGTTCAACTTCAGCTCATTCATTCACACCACATAGATTTTGTTATAGTACCTTGAAATTCGTTATCATTATCAATGGTTTATCTCAAATATGTTAATGAATTACATCATTGGCCGATAATCTGATGGTGTTTACCATGTTCAACTCCAGCCCATTTATTCGCATGGTTAGACTCGTACTATCGAGAGATGAGGTAGAAGACCTCATATCTAGTTCCATCCATCCGAGCGGCATTTTCTGGATTCATACAATATTACAAAGTATGATGACTATTATCATTCAAACAATCATCCAGTCATGGGTCCACACTCTGTCATTAGTGGACAAAACCTCTTTGATCAAGTACACATATATTTTCTTATATGCTAAGTATGGGTATGCCTCCCTCAGCTATTAGGTCCTTGTAATACTAGTTTATTCCCTTATTATTATTGTCATTGTAGCCTCTTATTGTTATTTTTGTGCCCATATTATCCCCATATTGTTATTATTGTGCCCCAGAGAAGCCCACTATTTTTATTGTTGTGCCCTTACATTATTATTGTTATGTCGGCTCTGATTATATTGTGACCCCTTAGAATCCTATATATAGAAAGGATCAGGGAAAATTTTAAGGATGGAAATTTATTTTAATGTTTAGAAACCTTGGCGAATCTCACTAGTACATAATATGCAATTTGTAAAATGTTTGGAAATGTTTTTTTAAAAGTATTCAAATTTCTAGTAATTTTATATAATATTTCTATATAAAATTTTGGCCATTTTTAACGTAAATAATTTATACTATCAATTTTGGGCGAAATAATTTTTAGAAAAAATCGAAATTAATGAATATTGTTTTTGGAAAAAACACGGAAAATTAGCCCACTTGCGAATATTAGCCCCTAAAATTTTATCTAGAAAGGATGACTTGTCATTTGTATCGTCCAAGAATTGTTCATTTGTGTAATGTAAAGGAGGTTTCCCCCTCGAAGAGGCTGATTTTGAAGTTGTTTATCTATCTTTTCTTCTATTTTGTGAGCTAGTTGCATAACATTTGGTATCAGAGCTTTGGATTCTAGAGTTTTGCTGCTTCAAACAGGTCATCGTTGAATTTTTTCTATAACTTTTTTCCTACAAAGTTTCAAAAGTTGAAACTAAAGCTCATTTGAGCCGAAATCATGGTGAACATCAGGTACAAATTTTAGACATTGTCACACTATATTTTGTGAGATATGATCCAAGGAAGTTAGGTATTTTGTAGGCTCCCGAATTATATCGCAAACGGGTGACCTGGGGAAAATCATCATAACTTTCTCTCTGAGAATCAGATTGAATATTTCGTAAAAAGGTATGGAAAGAATACAGACTGTAGTTTTCTGTGTATCGTTTCCATGTTTGAAGGTTGAAACAGTCACACATGGAACTTCGTACAAATTCACTCTACTGAACCGGTGTATAATCAGGTCATCATGGGAGATTTGGAATAACTCTTGCTTGGAGAATCCAATATTGATCAGACTTAAGGGGTTGGAAAGAGGAATCATAGGGCTACCCAGGATGATATGTCAGACCTTGGAGGTCTAAAATTATAAAGGTACAAATAGATTTCAATATAGAGCTCCTACAAAGTGAAAAAAGGTGTGTAGTCTTTTTAAAATTTTGCATAAGTTTGGTTTGAAAAATTAGTTTGAAGGAATTGAAAGGGCATAATGAAGAATAACTATAATTAATTGATGCCTCGAATATAGAAAATGGAAACACCTGGTAAGAAACCTGAAATCTCTAGCATGACTCATGAAGACGAGGAAGAAATGCAACATGATATATCAAAATTATGAGACCAAGTTCAACAAATTTCACTCTAAAAAAGGTAATAGAAGCTAAGATGGATGGTTTAAAGAAAGGTGTGGAATCGAAGATGAATGGCGTGGAAGCTAATATGGATGGCGTGATGGATTGTTTAAAGAAAGGCATGGAATCTAAGATGAATGGTGTGGAGGAAGCTAAGATGGATGACGTAGAAGCTAAGATGGATGGTTTAGAAGTAAACACTAAAGATTTGAAGAAAGACATGGAAGGTTTGAAAGGAGGTTCGACAAATTTGCTACAAGAAATGCTTCCTAATGGTGAAAAGGTAGTAGAGGAAACTCATAATGAGAACAAAATAAATGTTAGTCATGATTTCATAAACTCTAACGTTGGATTGAAGACCCACCATGTTCCAAAGATCGATATGAGGAAGTTTGATGGCAAGGATCCCGTAACATGGATACTACAGATGGAGCAATATTTCGATCTCCATAATGTGAAAAACACACAAAAGGTATGCATTGCGACTTTATACTTGGAACCTAATCAGTTTGTATGGTATCGATGGTTTTTCTCTCGTAAACAAATTTTCACTTGGGAAATTTTTACGGAAGAAATGATAGCACATTATGAGGATACAAAAAACACCTTTTTTAGCCAATTGATAAATATCAAACAAAAGGGTTCAATGGTGGAGAACATTGAGGACTTCCAAAATCTGAATATAATGGTAAAAGATATTCCAGAGGAGCATAGGATTGATGTGTTCATAGGACTTTAAAGGATGACATCCAACATGAGGTGCACCTTTGGGAACCTGATTCACTGGAGAAGGCATTCACGTTGGCAAGAAAAATTGAAAGCAAAATTATGGAAACAAGGAAGCTTACCAATCACAACTATAAAGATGGAAGTGTTGTTGCTCATAGCCTTCCACAACCTACAAGGTTGACACCACAAAAATTGGAAGAAAAAAGAGAAAAATGGATTTGTTACAGTTGTGATATAAAATACACTAAAGGTCATAAGTGTGTTGAGAAAAAAATATTTTACATAGATTGTGAAGAGGAAGAAGAAAAGGAACAAGAAACATCAAAAGTATAGATACACACCAAGAACAAACCCTAGAGAAAGAAGAAATAAATCAGACTATATCTTGTAATGCATTGGCAAGAATTACCACTCCTCAAACTATTAATATAGAAGGACATATCAAGAAGAAAAAGGTAATAGTGTTGATTGATTTGGGTAGTACCCATAATTTTATTCATTGTAAGATAGTGAAGGAATTGATTTGCTTCCTATATCCAACACCAGAGTGTCAAGTGTTGGTTGCAAATGGAGGAACCCTAAATTTCTCTATAAAGTGCCATATTATCAAGCTATCCATGGGAGAATATGTGTTGAATAGTCCAATGCTTTCCATTCCAACCGGTGATGTTGACATTGTACTAGGAGTCCAATGGATATAATCTTTGAGTATGATAGCTTTTAATTTTCAGGAGCTTTTCTTGATTTTTTTCAGAAGGAAATGAATTTGAATTAAGGGGTATCACAGGGAAACCAGGAAAGATAATCAACTCTAATGGCATGACAAAGATTCTAAAGAAAGAACAATGCGGTGTAATTGCAAAATTATGTTCGTTAGAGGTTCCCACATCGAAATCATCTATTTCTCCAGATCTCCAAAAAGTCTTGGACAATCATTCCAGGGTATTTGAGACTCCCAAAGGCCTCCCATCTATTCATGGTCATGATCATGCTATTCATCTAATTCCAGGAAGTGTTCCTCCAAACATCAGTCCTTACAAATATCCCTATGCCCAAAAGAGTGAAACTGAGTGTATGGTTGTAGAAATGCTAGAGGTTGGTATAATTCAACCTAGTCAAAGTTCTTGCTCTGCTCCAGTAGTATTGGTGCACAAGAAGGATGGATCATGGCACATGTGTCCGAATTATAGGGAGCTCAACAATCTCACTATTAAAGATAAATTTCCCATTCCTATCATTGATTAATTATTAGATGAATTGCATGGAAGAATTTACTTCACCAAGTTGGACCTTCATTCAGGAAATCATCAAATCATAATGAAGATTGAAGACATTTTGAAAACAACATTTAGAACTCATGAGGGTCATTATGAATTTTTGGTCATGCCTTTTGGCCTTACCAATGAACCTTCTA
>APFE031665889.1:214116-288687 GCA_000404065.3 Pinus taeda
AAAATTGATAAATTAATAATATATAGTAATTAAAGGAATGGTTGTATTGATGTGATATGAAGTTGACTTTGATCAATGTTATTATATCTCTTCATTATCATTATATTTGTTCTCTTTTCAGACTAGGTTATTTTCAAAGTATTTAAAATTTGGATTTTTTATTTACACCAAACTTCATATGAAGACTATAGGCAATTATGATGTACGCTGGGAAGTAAAATTTTAATGATGAACCATACCTAGTGGTTCAAGAGGTGTTAAAACAAGAAAAATGTGATTTAAGGAAAAAATTATCTTGAAAAATCAGTGTGAATCACATAAGTTTGTATTATTATTATTATTTAAATGATAATTGATTAAATTACTTATTAATAATATTACACTTATCTTTGACCAAATCTTTTTGCCACTATTTATAATTTAACATTTGAATTCAATTTTCATTATTTATTATTATTTTTAATTCTATTTATTTTTAAGTGATCTTTTAAAGTTTTATTGACTCTTTAGTACTATTTTAGTTACTAATTTCTTGTTTATTTTTTTTTAATTTCCTTTTTTTTTAATTTTGACTTTTTGTTTTTTTAGTTTTCTATATTTCCATTTTCTAAATTATAAAATTTTTCTATATTTTTATTTAAATGATTTAATATTATTTTCAAACATATTTAATGAATTTATTATAACCCAGCTTATTATATTTTAACAAAATTATATAAATATATACTAGTCATTTTTTTTTTTTTTTAATAAATTTTTATTTATCTAGACTTTTGGATTGATGTTGAATAGTGAACTTTTTGACTCTTGGCGAGTCCTACCAAAAAAATAAAATCTTTATCTTCCTTTTTTATTTTAATTAAAAACTAATTTAACCGATAAATGGATATCATATTCACTAGAAAAATTTATGACACAAGTGTGACACACGGGCATTGTCATAACAAACGTATCCAACCTACTAAGCACAGGCAGCGCTTTTCCCACACGGTTTTACCGCTGCTTCACCTTGCTAAGAACCCGCATGGGCATGCGCCACGCGTCTGGTTGACGAGTCAAGTTTCTGCACAGTACGACAGAGGCGGTCTATTAATCACATTTATAGAATGTGCACCGAGCACAACACAGGGAATGAAATCTCAAATTTGGGCGGCGAAATTGGATGAATCTCTGAGAATAATGAAGGTAAGGAGGATAATTGGCATCTTGAAGGACAAAGCAGCAGAGTGCAGGGCCATGATTAGGTCCTCGTCGCCAATCCATGCGACCATAGTGAGAGCCACAAGCCACCGGGAGTCCCCCACTCAGGAGAAACACATGGAGGCCATTCTTTCTGCTTGCTCGACCTCGCGAGTCAAGGTATCGCCCTGCGTGGCGCAGCTGAAGAGGCGGCTGAGAAAAACCCGGAACTGGGCGGTGGCGCTCAAGTCGCTCATACTCGTCCACAGGCTCCTCCGGGAGGGGGGCTTCATTGTACAGGACCAGCTCAGTGTCGACACCTTCACCAGGGGTCGCAGTTATCTCAATCTCGCCGCCTTCAAGGACACGTCGACGGCGCTGACATGGCATCTGTCGTCCTGGGTGAGGTGCTACGCCAGATACATCGACCAGTGGCTGTGCACATCTCGTGCCCTGGGGGAATTCTTGGACGGGAGGTCTGGAGATCGAACCACCTCGGGTATGGTTAACGCGGAGCTGGTGAGGGAATTATCGGCGCTGGGGGACTTGCTGGCGGTCACTTGCGAATGCCTGCAGGGAGCCCCCAGGGACGGCCAGCGGTCGAGCCCGCTGGTGCTGGAAGCGTTGAGGCTAGTGCTGGTGGACACCTGGCAGTTGCGGGAGGAGGTGCTGGTTCGGCTGCAGGATGTCCGCGAGAGAATCTCGGGGCTGCGACCGGAAGAGGCGGCGGAGTTTCTGAGTGCCGTCGAGAAAGTAGGAACCCACGAAGAGGCGTTCGGGACTCTTATGACCGATTCGCCCCATCCTGTTTCCCTGGCCGCCTGGGAATTCGCCCATGTGACCGAGCGTCTGAGAAATTGCCTGGTCAGCGTGAAGCAGGCCCTGAAGGCCGCCTCGGGCTTTAAATCTCTAATTGTCTGGAAGCAACCGGAGAAATTTATTGAGGAAAAGAGGGTTTATCGAATATTATCGGCACCGAAAGCTTTGCCAAATTCGAGAAGCTTTGCCAGTTCAGAGCGTGATAGCGTCCTTCCTCTGGTGTTACTATAATCAATTGGTATTAATTTCAAGACCTTTATGGTCTCATAGAAATAATTGGCGAGACTCATTTTCCAGACCAGGTCGTGGGTTCGAAACGGCCAGAAGCACATTTCTCTTTGTACATCTAATCCAACAACTGCGTTGCTGTCCCTGCATTCGTTATGCACATATTGTTGATAGGTTTACATTCTATCAGGTATGATGGTCGTGTGATCGATTCTTGTTAGGCAAAAGATTTAGGCGGTGGTCGTGAGATCGATTCTTGTTGGTGCAAAATATTTAGGGGGTGGTCGTGAGATCGATTCTTGTTGAGGCAAAAGATTTAGCCCTTAAAATCTACGTTGCACCTGCTAGAGTATTAACAAAAACAAAACATGGCGGAATTGTACAGGATAAACCAAAATGCCTCAAGTCTACCCTCTCCTGCTTAAGGGAGGAGGCTGCAAGTTTTGGTCTCCGCAGTTAACGATTTGGCGAGGGTTCGAGTAACCACAGGGACGACATGCATCAGATGCGATCAAAACGTTGACCAGAGAATAAGTGGATGACTGGACGTTGTAGTATAACTGAAATTCCGCTTCAGTCAAATTTTTTGTCTGTAATACTATAAGGATTAAATTTTTATTGTGCCCAAGTTTTTTGGGATTGATTTGAAATATTGAGGGGCCTCCATTGTCATGCGAGTTGACGATGGCTCTGATTTGGTGTATATTTCTTCGTTGGGTCCCCTGTGTGTCGTTGGTGGGGCGTTTCTTTTCTGGCCGGCAACGTTTCTATATTCTACACGATATTTGAAATATCAGGTTCGCTCTTTCTTTCTTTTCTGGTTTATTTTGCGTTTGTGTTTTTATTGGGATTATATGTTTGAGTTATTTAGATAATTTATTTGAAATATTCACGCTTGAGGTTTTATTGGAATTATTGGAATTATATGTTTCAGTTTTTATTAGAATTATATATTTGAGTTATTTAGATAATTTATTGGAATAATAAGTTTGAGTTAATATTTAAAAATAAAATTTCAATTTGTTACATTAATTTATTTATTTAAAAATATTTTAAATAAGAAAATTATAATTTTATTTAAATTATATATATATATATATATATATATATATATATATATATATATATATATGTATGTATGGGTTTAGTTTAATTTATAGATAAAATAATTTTTTTATTGGAATTTATCAAAATTTGGTAATATAAAATAATTTTTTTCATTGGAATTCATCAAAATTTGGTAATATAATTTCAAGATTTTTGTTGTTTAAAATACATTTTTGAATGCATAAATAGATTAACACCTTGAAAAACTTTTAGGGCACTTTAATTATGCAGATTAAACAATTTAAACTCAAGTTTAAAAAATCTTTGTCTAATTTAAATCGAAATTAACAATATTAACGAGAAAAATAGTCATTAAAAAGTCATTTCATTTATAAATTAGACTACGCTTATATAGTAAAGTAATGTAATTTTTGTTAAAATTATAAATTTGAATCATATAAATTGTATAATCAGACTATTTTATAAGTTTTTAGAATTTATAGATGAAATAGTTTTTCATTGGAATTTATCAAAATTTGGTAATATAATTTCAAGATTTTTGTTGTTGTTTAAAATACATTTTTGAATGCATACATAGAGTCAACACCCTGAAAAACTTTTAGAGCACTCTAATTATGCAGATTAAACAATTTAAAGTTTAAAAAAACCTTTGTCTAATTAAAATTAAAATTAACCATATTAACCAGAAAAATAATAATGAAAAAAGTCATTTCATCTATAAATTAGACTAAGCCTATATAGAAAAGTAATGTAAATTTTGTTAAATTTATAAATTTGAATTATACAAATTATATAATCCAACTATTTTATAAATTTTTAGAAATGTTAGATTTATATATTTTAAAATAATATTTTAAATTATAGTGAAGATCTCTTCGTATTATATCAAATTAAATAATATATATAAATTTATTTTATTAAATTATAATAAAGATCTCTTCCTATTATAAATTTGAATATATAATTTGTATAAATCAAAATATTTTAATTTTATTTTTAAATAAAATAACAAATTATGGGTGTTAATTTTATTTTAATTCATGATAAAGATTTTTTAAAATTATAAATTAAATCATATAGTTTGTATTGATCAAAGTATTTTTATTTTTTTAATCAATATTAAAGTCACTAATGTATTAAAAAAATAATTTAAATGGTATAAAATCACAATTTTAATCTTTAAAAACCCATTAAAAAATAATGACAAAATCGTATCATCAATTTTCAGATAATTAAAACACACCATTTTTAATTATGTAACGTGAATTATCACTTCATGCACCTTGATAGATAACAGGCTGGTGGCCATCATGTAAAAATTGTGAAGTCCCAAGATAGTGTTTGATTGGTTTCTAGCATTTGCGTCCACGCTGTCAAGGACATTACAACGCTGCCAACGATGTTAGAATTATTAGTACAAAAAATTTCACATAGGTTAGAGCTATTCATAACGAGAATTTTCATTGATGTAGAATTATTCATGCATGAAGTTAACAGCTTTTCACTGATTTATACCATAAGTGAAAATATTTCGTTCATTTAGAATCCAGTTAAACTTTTAATTATTTAAAACAATTCAGGTAAGAAGATAAAAATTTCATTCATTTATATATTAAGTTAAAATATAGATAGATTACTTTTTCATTTATATAAATTTGTGCAATAATTTAGAATATAAATTAATTTATTTATTGAGAATTGAGCTTATTTTATTGTCTAGTATAAGTGGATGTGTAAGTTTGTCTATTTCTCGTGCCTATTTAAAATAAAAACAAAAAACAAAAAATAGGTTTTAAATAGAAAAATAATATCAAAGATATTTAGAAAAAAGAATATGCTATAATGTAATTAGAAATTAAAAGTAAAAAAATGTGCAAATTAAATATGTAAATCTTACTTTTCAAAAAAATTTAACAAGATATTTAAATAAACTATTTGAAGATTTATGTTAACTAATTTATGTAGATATCAACTTCATATATATCTATATATAGAAAAAAAGTTTTTATGGTTAAATTTTTTCTTTGGTCCTATATATATTCTATTTAGCAATCCAAAATACAATTTAAACAATGAAAAATAACAGATTGTGTTTTGCACTCTAAAAAAGTTCGCAAGTGAGGAAATTTGAGTTTAAATATAGATCAATTGTTTTAGTTCATTTATATAAGTTTTTCAATGATTTAGAATATAAGTCAATTTGTATTAGGATAAAACCATTATTAATTTATAGTGGAAGTCAGGATTAAAATAAAATATTATAATTCTTGAATTTCTTAAAAATATTTGTGAAAAAATATATATTATAAAAACCTAAATTTAATTTTGATAATACTTATTTTATAAAAAGTGGAATATTTTCTTTTTATAAAAATTAATCTTAATTTTTACCCCATCGGGGTGAGAGTAGACAATTGGATACTGCGGGATTCATGCTATGGATAGTGTTTTGATGAGAAAAGACGGGGGGCGGTCATGTTTCAGCCCTCCCAACTTTCCATCATCTATAAGGTGGCAATGCATGTGCAAGATATAAATGGTGAGCAGAAAGAATGACACGACATTTCCTTGCTGGGGTTTTATGCCATGAGCTTAGAATGAGTGGGAGGTATTGTTATTGGAATGGTTATAGGTTTGCTCGAAAGTTCTAGGGCACTCTTGAAGGTTCTTCACGAGACAGACTGCCCTGGTGCAGTCGATTTCATCTTCTTCCTTATGGACGACGACAACATGTATGTTCTCTTAGTGTGTTTCTCTTATCTCCTTACCCCCGCACTTAAATTATATCTGATAATCCTTTGGTGAAGAAACTTTGAGACGATGTTTTGGGTTTGAAAGGCAATATCCGACGAAATTTGGAAGGAAAGAGCTGTTTTTTGTTTGTTTGTTCTGATGGGTTGTCTCAATATGGTAGAATTGTCTTTGTTTGTAATGGAATTTTACTTTCTCGGATGGGCATGTATTTGGGGTTTAAGCATTTGAATTTTGTTTGCATTCTATGTATGGATGATTTAGTCTTGTATCTTGTTTTCTTGTTGTACCTATTGGTCTTTAAGAGAAGGGGTCTCCTGTGAGAGGATACTCCTGAATGGATTCTGTGTTCTGTCTCACGAAGGCTCAAGGAACCCTTGGTTGATGTGTTTGGCCTATCTCGGCATACCCATCTCATATTCATGGGAAAAAGTTTGTTTTATTGGCTTGTTGATGCTCACAGTTATATGGAATTTTGTTGTGATATACCTACATGTTTCAATTCTCATTGTATGTACTAGGTCTCTAAGCTAGTTAGACACGTCGAGTTAGTAGTCTTGGTTTTCCATTTCAGGGTACCATATCACTCTCATGGTCGTCAGAACTACTTTATGGTGCACCCTTACTTTGGCAAAGGCACCTTGATAGGAGGAGGCAGGGGGCAGAATCAACGTGATGGTTTATGGCAGGGAGGAAACCAACCCCATCCACGTCCAACTTGGGGTCAAGGCCACAAGTCTACCTCTAGTATCATTCGTGAGTCGACTCATGTTAGTGTTGGTATCTTCATCCCTCCGCCAGAGATCAAATTCTCTTGTTGCATTGCATATTAGGTATCTCGCTCAGTCAGCTGCATTCCATTAGGAGCATGGATCATCTGAAGGTAGTGGCTTGTTGTACATTTTTCCTCATGTCCTTTCCTTACTGGCCCATTTCCATTCATCAAGATCATATGCAGTCACTTTTTGTCTTTAAATTTGCAAGAGTCAGTTCTAAGGTTTCAGTTTCATTAGGTCTAGGGTTTCATAAAAAAGGTCTTCAAAATGTCCAATAACAGTCAGCAGGTGCATAAGGAGGTTGAATAAAGTTCCAATACCAATAAAATTCATAATCTCATGCTCAGAAATATATTTTTCCTCAAAACCTTGTTTTGAGGAAAAACAGAGTATTTTAGGTTTTTGTTGTATAAATTCATGTAATTTCAAGTTCTCTTATATGTAAATCACTTCAGTGGTAACCCTGGTCACCTTGCCAAGCTTCAACAGCTCCATCCCCTACAAGGCAAACAAAAAATCAAGTCATTCAGTTCATCAAAGGCAGAAATAAAGTAAACTGTCCAAAAAACAGAGTTGAAAAAGTAAGTCACAATGAAAACATTACAAAAGTGGGTTTTATGAATGAAAAATCAAAAGCTCTTGTATATAAATCATTTTTCACAATTCAAAAAGCTCATTGGCATTCAAAGAAGAAAGATTGAGCAAGAGAAGGCCGTGTTGAGCAAAGGAAGAAAGCTTGGAGTGAAAATTGTGCAAGTTTGTGGGTGCGACGCATTGGGCCGGCCTCCACAGTGTAAAAAATACACTGGCGTGACGCATATAAAGGGCGCGACGCGTTGGGTTTCTGGCGTGGCGCATAGAGCTGCCAAGCCCGATTTCATCATAAACTCCCTCAGAATTTCCAAAGTTTCTCAATCTTATGGTGTGCAAGTAAGTCAAGCCCTTTTCCTTGCTAGTGAAAGAGTTTTTCTTTAAAATTTATGGTGGTTTAGTGTGGAAAAACTCAAACCCTACCTTTTTGCAATTTCTCAAAAAATAATTGCCTAGGGTTTGCATTTGTGATTTTGTTGCCAAGTTCACTCCACCACTCCCTCACTTTTGATGACTCCATTTCCAGGTCATCCACTCATTCCCTAACTCCCCTTATCCCCAATTCCCATTTTCCTAAGTCCTAACTACAAAATCCCCAAACCCTAATTGCTGTCCCTAAGCTTACATACTATTCCCTAGTCCTCTATTTCCCAAAAAAAAACTTGTCATAATATTCCCAAAACCCCTCATACCCTCTCCCTCCACAGTCCCTCATATATTCTTACCCTTGGTGGTAGAGAACTAAAAACACCATAAATCTCTTCATACTCATTAAGAAAACTCATACATGAGCAAACATGGAATCTGATCCTTCGTATGACTGAGATGAAGAGACACATAGTGACTCTCCTACAGAAATGCATGCACCAAGGAGACCTCACAAGGGTGGCAAACATATACGGGAGGAGCCTACTTCACTTGCCGAGCTGCAGGCCTTCCCTCTTGCTATCACATGCTTCCAACACCAAATCCTGTTATCAGTTCTGTGAGATGGTTGCTAGAGTCTAATACCATCATGAGTTGGCCAGGTTGTTTGTGCTTCATCTACATAATGGCCAAGCCACCCTAGCTGGTGTGGCATTCACCTTGACACCATAGTCTATTTCTCTAGCAACTGGCATTCCTAATGTCGGAGAGCAATGGAATAAAATGCAGCAAATTGACAGGGAACATTATGAACCATACATCAAGCCCAGTTATTTGAGACAACTCAGCAAAGTTTTTTCCTTTCGGTACCCGAAAGACTCATATGCTCCCTTGATGAAACTCATAATGAAGTATTTCAGCTGTGAAGGCTGGTTTTCTCACCTATATGCTTATCATATCAGATTGTTGATGCACTTTACCAGGGTGAGAATGATGAATCTCCCCTACTTCATGTGCCGAAATATTGAGAAGATGACCACCCTAGTACAACAGAAGACTCCTCAGCAACAGTTTAACAGTATATATCATTTTGCACTCATCAAAATTGTGGTCATGCATCAGCTTAGTTTGCAGGGAATCTCATGGGAGGATTTCATTTCTCATGAGTTCTTCACGACTCCTCAGGTACCTTTAGAATATTTTCATGAGACAGGTGGACCTTCACATCAACAGAAGGGTCATGAGACACAGACCGCTAGAGTGCCGGTGTTTGTCACCTATCAAAAGGGCACTAGAAGGTTGTTTGCAACAACAAAGCGAGTATTATCTCCACCTGGGGTGGAAGGGGTCTCGCTTCCTTCTTTAGCACAGCAGGTTCAGGATAAGGGCAAGAGGCCATTACTTGATGAGGGGCCTTTAGGTGAGCAAGAGACCGATTTCATTCTCATTCAGGATGATGACACTAATTTGGGCCCACAAAGCTCAAAGCTCAAGGAGGTCATCCAGGAGCAACAGGCGGACATCAATGCTTTGTCCCTCAACTTAGAAAGAGCTAAGTGGATAATAAAGTACTTGGAGCAAAGAAACAAGCAGCTAGAGGATCAACAAATGATTATGGAGCTTCAAAACATACGAGAAAACTGGCAAGCTGCCAAAAGGAGGAAGGTGAAGCTCACATCACTTGAACAAGAAATCAATGCTGATCATGAGTCTTGGCTTGAGAGTGCTAATATTCACTTGGAAAAGTTGCTAGAGAAGGCCAACAGGGAGAAAAAAATGTTGAGGCACATGGCCTACCATTACTTGGCAAGAAACAAAGTGTGTAAGGCTAGAATCAGGAATTTGAAGGCCAAGTTGAAGAAGGCATCGAGGAGGCGAAAGGAGCAAGATAGACTTCAGATATTGGCTGAGGCTTCCTTGGCCCAACATAGCACTTGATGGAGAGCACTCAGCCCAAATTTCAAAAAATTTGGGACACTTTTTGCATTTTTGAAATTTTTGGGCTAAAACACAGAATTTTCTGCCCAATGCACCGCGCCACCTAGCGCTCGCTTTTGAATGAGGCCTCCAAATGAGAAAAACTCAGTATTTTTGGATTTTTCATGAAGAAATATGCATGCTCACCAATGGCCAAGAAGTTTTGATAGGTTTTGAACCCCCAAAAAGGTCAAAAACACCCAAAAAATGACCTTTCTGCCTATTTTTTGACACATAGGAAGTAGTGTTGGGAGAACTCAGTTTTGGAGGGGAAAATGGAGTCCAAATTCACAAATTCCACTTGTTCTGGAAAGTAGATAGGCAGACCTTTCCAAAAAGTACACTTGGAGAAAATTTGGATGCCAGGAAGGTCTCCAAAAGTGGCTGCAAACAGGCACTACGCAGAGGGAAATCAGTGCGGCGCATTGGGGAAATTTTGCTCAGTTTGACCAATAATACTCTATTTTTCGCCTCGTTTCTTGAAAGTTTGACTTTTCTCCTTCTTAATGTCAAAATTATGATGTAATTTAATGAAAATTGATGTAATTTTGTCAAATTTTCACTCATGAAGGTAGATTCATATATCAAAAAGTAGTTTGCAACTGAATGAATCAGTTCCCTAGTTTCTAGAGGCAAGTTGTTCCACTGCCTAATTTTTAGTTCTCAGTTTAGAATTAGTTGGAACAACTCCTAAACTTATGAGCTCGACCCCTAGAGGCTAGGATGAGTTATGGTTTGTCTAGATCTTGTGATTTTTCAGTCATTAGCATGGTTGGACTTTTGAGAAAGCTTGGAGCTTCATTATATACACATTTGAACAATTTGGCTAAGGAATAGACCAGGGTTTGCAACACTTTATGGGATTCATGTGGCATCTTGCTTTGGTATTGTGTTTCCTCCTGTAATTTTTAGTTTACATGTGTTTTATGTATGCCATTATCTCTCTTTGCTTCATCTTAACTAAATCAAACAAGGGTAAAGGTAGAATCCATTAAAATTGCAGTGCTCTACCTAGGGTTTGTTTAGTTATTTATGTTTTCACCTGTTTGAAGAGGATCCCCGAGAATTTCTTGCCCTCTTCAACTCCTCACCTATCTAAAGCTCTCCATCTCACTCAATTTGAAGTATCAAATCAGTTGCCTACCTTGCCCCATAAAGATCTCTGCAAAATTGAGCCTCATTCCTCAGACCCAAAATCTGCCTTTCCATTTGAGCCAACAAAACATCGTTATATTCAATGAAACTCTTTTTCATACGTACCTAGCCTAAGATCAGTATTCATATCAGTCATATCAAGCCCTCAATGATTATATTTTGTTGAGATTGACAAGGAGAGAGCCCTCTCCCGACCTGGTAGGGCTAGCTACTAGGTTAAGCATGGTTTGATGTTACCCTAGATCCTGCCTTTCTCAGCCTGAGGCAGATTTAGGCATTAACAACTCAGGCATTTCATATTGGTACTCCGCCTCAGATTCACCAGCTCAACTCTGGATGAGAAGTGAAATTAAATCAATAGGAAGCTGGTGAAGACTTGGATATGGAGGAATGAACAGATTTGGTGCTAGATCCTAGAAACTTTAGAGGTCGGTCATCTCAGTACAAACAAACTATCTGTCTCTATTGTTTGATGAAGAATATAGTGGCAAAAGCCTTGACGACTCCTTCAGCTGGCCCATCCAAGACTTATCGTAGACTCCAGGAAATTCATAAGGAATTTCAGCTCATACAATTCCAGATTTAGCAACAGAATGCCTACCTCATCTGCATAGAAAAGCATATTCCTTGTATTCCTCAAACGAAATTACTTGGTTCGAGTGTGAAATATCCAACACCTGTGGACTCTTCTGATGACTACGTTCAATTCATGTCATATATTTTTTTAGATCGCCAAATCGTGCATTACATCAACATGGGAATTGAGAATAAGAAAAGACTTTTAAGATCCGCTTCACTTTAAAGGGAATGTTGGTCAGATCGTTGTTATGATTGTTTTAGATGACTTGCCTTGAGATGACAAAACAAATATGATTCTTCTCTAGGACAATGACAATGAACATGCTGCTCAAATTATGTGACTTTGTTCAATTAATGTCATCAATTTTGTGTAAGGTTTATTGATGGGCCTCTAAATTAGACATAAATTAAGGCCCATGCCTCTAAATTAAACATAAATTAAGGCCCATCTAACCATCCTTCAACACATTAAACCTCTATTTTTGAATTAGATAATGTATTTTTAACTTTAATATGTTCATTAGGAAGGTCTATGAATAATTGCATATTTGTGCCTAATATTATTTATTTTTGTGGTATATTATAAGAATATTGAGTAGATTATGAAGATTTTGAGGAGATAATTTAGGAACTTACTCCCTACTATAGGAGGATCAATATTAAATAATAAATCAACAAGATATTATGGAATTATGGCACAGATTGTCAAACTCCAATGATTGAGAAAATCTAGGAATGTGTTCTCTGCCATTTAATGCAGATTCCTAGTATTGTGAACTATATCCACTAATCAAGTGATTTTGGTGGGGAGAGCTTTTTCCTTTCATGAGAAATGATTCCTAATCATTTTGTATAAGTACCAAGCCGAATTTTCCTCTAGGGGTAGATTTCGATTAGTCTTCTTGTGGAGAGAACTTGCATTTTTGCAGCTCCATTGTATTTTCTTGGAGGGATGTAATTGTATTGATGGAAACAATGAAGATTGGTGTCATGTTCAACTTCTAAGTCTTGGTATCTTCCATAGGAATCTGAGTTTCCTTGGGATTGGCCATCCTAGGAGCCTTAGAGCCCTTTTTTATCATTTGCTTTTATTCTTTTCACTTCTTATTCACATGCATCTCTTATTTTTATTTCTTTCTATTTTTGCATTTAGTATTAATAATTTCTTGTTGTAGGATTAGGTTAAATGGTTGAAGTAAGTTATTTTGTAGGATCACAAGCATCATTTCATCCTTGTAAAAGCTTTGGAAGGTCATAGTAATCATTGAGCTACTTGGATTAGTCTTCTTATTCCGAAATCTAGATTTCTGAAACTCCTTTGTAGCAAAGAACAATAAATTTCTGCTATTTTTTAGATTATGCTAACACACTTCAATCAAGTTGATTCCACTTGCATTAGATCACAAAAACATTCTATTTAATAACACAATTTACCCCATTGCATTTGCACTTGACTAGGTTAGGCATTTGATAGATTTACTAGGTCACTATTTCTCGACTTTCTGGATTTTAGACTAGTAATTTTTCGTTGTTTAATAAATCTTTCCCATCTATAGATGAATTTGTGGATAGATGCAAAAAATAATACATGTTGTTGTATGATATTATACATTGTAGGGAGACCTCCTCTCGTTCGCGTCATCCACCCATGTCGTCAAAATCCATTAAAATCTCAATTCGAATTCTTGTTTTATAAGAAAAAATTTCCATTTCCATTGAGCAAATCCACCCATCTTGAAGCCCTTGCTTGAGTTCTGGGTATTTTTCACCACTTCCATGCCTTATTCTTCCATTATCCACTTTTCCCAAGCTTCATTCCACCTTCTAAACCACTTCTTAAGCTTTCAGTCTGTTCTTGTAATAAAACAAAGGATCCTGTAGGAGAACTAGTACATCTTGTAGACATCCTGTAGGAATTCCTGTAGTGGCCTATTTTGATCTCGAATTGAGAAAAATCATCATTGAAGCTAGGATTATGCCTCTACTTGACCTCCAATCCATTAAAACCATTATACACCTCTTCCTCCATACCTATCTCCCCTGCCAAAGAACAAGGAAAGATTAACATTTGCATTTATAAAAGGAAAAGATAAAGAAAAAGAGTTCTTTTTTATTTCTTAATTAGCACATGCATGCAACAGTTAATACTCCCTAGATCATATTCCATACTAAGTTAGTTTAAATCATCACATGTGATAAATAGGGTTAAGCGATGTTTCTTTTACATTTAGTTCATGATCTTTATGCAATTAGAATATGTTTCTTTCCTTGTACTTTATTTCTCGCAATAGGTTGAGATTTCCATTTCGAGCATTTCATTTTCTGCAATTAGTTTAGGATTCGATTTCAGTACATGCACTCCATTACATCATGACAACAAAGAAATGACACATTGTATGTTGCACATATAGTGTCGATACCTCTTAAGTTTGTAGAAACCCTAGGTTGATAATTAAAGTCAATAGCCTTAGGTGTTGCAGCATTATTGTTGCAATATCGAGGCTCATCACTTTTTGGCGCTGTTGTCGGAGAGGTGTCAAAGTATGCATTGTTTTTTTCCCTAGTTGATTCCTTTTTTCTTTTTTCTTTTGGAAAAACAAAAAATATTTGCATTAGGCATATTTCATTTCAAAAATATAAGAGTGCATTTCATTAGTGTTTTCATTCAATCATAAAAAAAAAAATTCTCCAACACCAACCGATCCCCCCATTTGATCACATGGTGTAGTAAGAGCCACATCACCATTCACTTTTGTAGGTAGAAGAAGAAGATGAAAAATAATGTAGAAGAAATGGATGGAGATGATGACAATGAGGACGATCCTTTCGGATTTACCATTCAAGATACTGATGGTAGTGTGCACATGAAGAACATCCCTCCATATTTTCTTCCAAAATTTCATGGTTTAAGGTCAGAGGATTTGGAAACCTTACTCTTTGAATTTGAAATTGTTTGTAGATCTTATGGTTACTTATTAAAAACTCAAAAATTGAGACTGTTTCTAGAAACATTGAAGGATAGAGCTCTTAAATGGTTCATGAGTTTAGGGACTAATTCAATAAGATCAAGGAATGCTATGCAAAAGATATTTCTAGAAAATGATAAAGATCATGATCGTAAATAAGAAATCTTTAGAATGAATCAAAGAGAAGATGAGGGTCTAGAGGATCTAATAGAGAGGTTCATGTATAATGTTAAGAGGGAAAAACCACATCATTTAGGATCTGACACACTAAAAACCCTCTTGCTTAGAACAATTAGGGATGAGTGGATTGATCTCCTTGATCTCATGAATACAAGTGATGTATACCAATTATCATTTGAAGAAATTTGTGAAACATGCAAACACATATCAAGAGGAAGGGAAAGAGTAAGTAAATCAACATCAAGATTGGTAAGTCAAACTAAACTTGAAAATTTGTTTTATGACTTCAAAACATAAATTTTTAGCAATCTAACCAAACAAGTAGAAATGTTAAGAATGCAAGATGAAGAAAAAGAAGATGTTGATATTTGTGTTGTCCATGCAGAATCACATGATGTTAAATATTATCTATCATTACCAAGGTTGAAGGAATTTTACCAAGAGGATAATGGAGCAAGTCAATTACCAAAGCAACTATGTTATGTAGTTGCAAGAGGACCATGGCAACCTAGTCAACCTAGTATGATGCAAGAGCCTAATTCACAATTTCAAGGTTATGCATATCCACCTCAAAGTAATTGGAACACACCCTTTCCTTAGCAACATTGGCCATCTCAACCCCAAAACCAATCCTGGCAACAAGGTTGGCAAGGAACTTATGGGAGCCATCCACAATATCCTCAATATTTTCCTTAATATCCTCCATACCCAACTCCATTTTATCCCTACCATCCACCTCCACCACCAACCCAAGCACATCCATCTCAAATATCCACTCCCACTCATCTACTTGTACCACCATTCTCAAACTCACACATTGAAGTAGCTCAACCCAATTACAATGCTAAGGTACAACACTTCCAAACACCTCCTCTTGAGCTAAATGGTATTCACCATTGCTCAGGAAGAGTATTGCAAAAAGAGATTCTCTTGATATCATTGAGGGACCACATCTAGAAGAAAAAGATTCAAATCAGAATACCAAAATATCATGGGCTGCATTTGATGAAGGGCAAACAACAAAAGCAAAGATTGATAAAGTTGTCTCATGGTTACCATCAAATCCTCTATGTGTTCAAGAGAACAATCAACAAAAAGATGAAGATTTTAAGGTCATGGAAGTAGAAGACATCCAAGATGATCCAAATCAACAATCAAACCAAGGGCATCGAAGTTATATTGAGTTTTGGTTTCAGAAGATGAACAAGGTGCAATAATACTCTCTTCTTAAATTGTGTTTGATATTATCAAAGTCAAAGCATCTGATCACTCAAATTTAGGTACATGTCAAAGCATACATTTCAAGTCTACACATCAGTTTGTCTGTGATCTTGATGTGCACATGGCTCCATTGGAAGTATTCTTATACTTGAAAGTGATTTTGTTTTTCAAGTAGAGTAGGGTAGAAAAAAGATGAAAAATAAGAGAAAAAATAAAATCTAAGGTGAAAACCCCCTTTGAGGCGCTTTAGATTTGCTTATTGATTGAAAACCTCTATGAGGCGGTGAATGGGTTGGAAAAAAGAGAAAAAAGAGAAAAAAGAAAATATCCTAAGTGAAAACCTCCTTTGAGGTGCCTAGGAAAACCTACTAGTTGAAAACGTCATTGAGGTGGCTAATAGGCCTAGAAGAAAAAAATGGAAAAAAAACCATTGTTGTACATATCTCTTTGATGAATGAAGGTGCTCTCTAAGATCTGCAAGCAACAAAAACAAGTTGGCACCAAAGAAAAGAAAAAATAGGTCAAACCTAGTCAAAAGAAGTCAAATTTTGACTTTCTCCTCCTTTGCTCAAATGCTCCAACAAAACCAAGGCCATGCCAATCCATCACCCTCACCTATTTCCACCATCCACTCATCATTTCCAGGCTTCTACCACTCATTTTCCTTGATGTACCGAAATACTACAGGAAGGCTCTATTTTACTACATGAAATAGAAATACATAGAGCACTAAACTATTTTTGCCATATATTGCAAACCATGCATCCATATACCAAGTTTTTTCAGGGGGAGATGCATATGGATGATAGTAACATGCTCAAGAAATTTCGGCAAATTTCAACGCACAATTTTCGAGAAATCAACCTCCATCACCTACAACCATTTTTGAATTTTCTCGATATTCATGCATCCATTTAAAAGTTGTTTCATGAGGAGATGCATATGGATTATAGTAACATGCCCAAGCAATTTTAGCAAATTATAGTCCACGGTTTCTAAGAAATTGGCCTCCATCACTTTCAACGTTTTTTAATTTTTATCAATATTCGTGCATCAGTTGACCAACATTTTTTATGGGGAGGTGCATAATGATGATGACAACATGCTCATAAAATTTCAGGTTAGTCCATTCTATCATTTGGGACATATGTATAAAACAAGTCTGCTATAAAAGGCTGTCTTGAATTACTACAAGATCTCTACAGGATGGCCAAGAAGAAGCTACAAGAGGTAATATGATTGGAGAAATGGGTCAAAAGGTCATGTATTATTTAGGTAAGGTTGATATAGATCCCCGAACACCTACACATCAACAATAAGACAACCCATCAACAAAATGAGATCAACAAAAAAGAAAAAGGCATTCAAGAAGATGTACCTAACTCATTAGCAACACAACAACACCAACTCAACAACAACATGCATGTCTCTCTAACAACCATCAGGTAGGTACAAGTATGAAATATTATTGACCTTTTGTTGAGCATATTATAGCTAGAAATTTGTTGTCCATGCATGATAGATGATATTTTATAAGCTAAGTATCGGTCAACAGTCTTGGTCACCTTCAATTAGTTAATTTCAACTCACTCATTCACTCATACAATGTGGAAAAAGTCAAATTATGAAGGGTGATAATTTCAAGGAATGCGGACAACAGTTAAAAGAAGAAATTTTTGCAAAGGCCAAATCACCGCAACACTCCAAGCCCTCCATCCACTTCATATTCACTATCTATCCATCATTCAGTCATCCCATTTCATAATTTCAAGAACAAACCCTACACTCTATCTCACCTTGAAAATTTCTTGACAAAAAAACATATAGAACATCCTCTCCATTTTCACAAACTTACACTACTCCCTCTAAGCCCTAACATCATCCTCCAAACCCTCTCCATCATTTCTCATCACTCCCATACAGTTACAAGACTCTGAAAGAGAAGGAATGGCTTCTATAGGAAGAAAGAATGTTACTACAAGAATGAAGAAAGGAACAAATGGTGCTAAAACAAAAAAAAAGTCAGTGCCTAAGAGAGACCTAATCAAAACAAAATACTCCAGGGCTATTAGACACTCATCTAGGCCACAAAATAAAATAAGAAGGCAAGCTAATGGTCTCAAGAAACAGTGACTTTTCTATGCACAAATATATTTTTGGGCTTGTCCTTGCAGAACTTACAACCAAAATTCTTAAGAGAAAGAACTGAGGAATGCACAAGAGGGAGGCCACCAGGGCCATGAATGAGGCACAATAAGGTCATTAAGTTGCTTAGAGGATGAGCAAGACTTTCAACAAGGGGGTATGACGAGCCTCTAAATTAGACATAAATTAAGGCCCAACTAGCCATCCTTTAGTACAATAAACCTCTCTTTTTGCATTAGATAATGCATTTTTAACTTTAATATGTTCATTAAGAAGGCTTATGAATAATTGCATATTTGTGCCTAATATTATTTATTTTTGTGGAATATTATGAGAATATTGGGCATATTATGAAGATTTGGAGGAGGAGATAATTTAGGGACTTACTCCCTACTACAAGAGAATCAATATTAAATAATAAATCAACAAGATATTATGAAATTATGGAACAGATTGTCGAACTCCAATGATTGAGAAAATCTAGGAATTTGTTCCCTGCCATTTAATGTTGATTCATAGTACTGGGAATTAGATCCACTAATCAAGGGATTTTGGTGGGGAAAACTTCCTCCTTTCATGGGGAATGATTCCTAATCTTTTTTTATAAGTACCAAGTCGAATTTTCCTCTAGGGGTAGATTTTGATTAATCTTCTTATGGAGAGAACTCGTATTTTTCCAGCTCCATTGTATTTTCTTGCAGGGATGTAATTGTATTGATGGAAATAATGAATATTGGTGTCATGTTCAGCTCTAAGTCTTGGTCTCCTCCATAGGACTCTGAGTTTCCTTAGGCTTGGCCATCCTAGGAGCCTTAGAGCCATTTTTTATCATTTGCTTTTATTATTTTCACTTTTTATTCACATGCATATCTTGTTCTTGTTTCTTTCTATTTCTTCATTTAGTATTAATGGTTTCTTGTTGTAGGATTGAGTTAAATGGTTGATTTAAGTTATTTTGCAGGATCAAAAGCATCATTTCATACTTGTAAAATCTTTTGAAGGTCATAGTAATCATTGAGCTACTTGGATTAGTGTTCTTATTCCCAGATCTAGATTTCTGGAACTCCTTTGTAGCAAAGAACAATAAATTTATGCTATTTTTTAGATCATGCTAACGAGCTTCAATAAAGTTGATTACACTTGCATTAGATAAAAAAAAAATCTATTTAATAAATTTGTTTACCCCATTTCATTTTCACTTGATTAAATAGATTTACTAGCTCATTAGTTCTCGAATTTTTGGATTTTAGACTAGTAATTTTCTGTTGTTTAATAAATATTTCCCATGTATAGATGAATTTGTGAATAGATGCATACAATAATGTGTGTTGTTGCAGGAGATTCTACATTGTAGGGAGACCTCCTCTCATTTACCTCATCCAAGCCTCATCCATCCATGTCACCAAAATCCACTAACATCTCAATCTGAATTCTTGTTTTATAAGCAAAAATTGTCATTTCCATTGAGCAAATCCACCCATCTTGAAGCCCTTGCTTGAGTTTTGGGTAGTGTCCACCACCTCCATGCCTTATTATTCCATTATCCACCTTTCCCAAGCTTCATTCCACCTTCTAGAACACTTCCTAAGCTTCCAGCCTATTCTTGTAATAAAATAGGGGATCCTATAGGAGAACCAATACATCCTATAGACATCCTATAGTGGTTTGTTTTGAGTCTAAATTGAGAAAAATCATCATTGAAGTTAGGATTAGGACTCTACTTGACCTATAAACCATCAAAACCATTGTAATCCTCTTCCACCATACCTATCTCCCCTGCCAAAGAACAAGGAAAGATTAGAATTTGCATTTATAAAATGAAAAGATAAAGAAAAAGAGCTATTTTTATTTCTTAATTAGCACATGCATGCAATAGTTAATACTCCCTAGATCAGATTCCATGCTCAGTTAGCTTAAATCATCACATGTGATAAATAGGGTTAAGCTAGGTTTCTTTTACATTTAGTTCGTGATGTTTATGCAAGTAGAATATGTTTCTTTCTTTGTATTATATTTCTTGCAATAGGTTAAGGTTTCCATTTCGAGCATTTCATTTTCTGTAATTAGTTTAGGATTTGATTTTAATACACATACTCCATTACATTATGACAACAAAGAAATGACACATTGTATGCTGCACATATAGTGTCGATACCTCTTATGTTTGTACGAACCTCGGGTTGATAATTAAAGTCGGTAGCCTTGGGAGTTGCAACATTCTTGTTGCAATATCGAGGCTCATCATTTATACAAAGCCAATGTGTTTGAAATTCAATCTATATGTATGGTGTGGATTTGAAGCCATGTATAGAATAATTTTGAAGGCATTGCATTCGCATTACCAAAAATAATATAATAAATGCATATGTTATGTATTTATGTAGATACAGGTATTATATATTGAGAATAGGAACAAATGCATCACATTTGCATTTATAAATAAGTAATATATGTAGATGTATGTATTATATTTCTATTGCATTGATGGTGTATTATTGATTGCATTGTGTTCTATTATTAAACAAGAGTATATAGTTTTTTGCCAGAGGAGTTCTGGGATGGGTGACCTCCTGGGAAGTCCTGGTTACCGGGTGCAAGCCCCGGAAGTGATGATTGATGATATGTGATTCGTTCTCCACATTTCACTAGTGTCAATCCCACTTCTTCACCCCTGTGAGCATCACCCGATGCAATGAGTGCTAAGTGAACTATTAAAAAATCATGAGAAATTAGTCAGTTACGACTACCTCTCATGGAAATGGTCATACGTTTGAATGACTTACTTAACGCAGTTGAATCCCAAAAATGATATATGATATTAACTTAACTATATAAATTAAATGACCAGTGTAATTATATAAATTAAATGGTGTCTAAAAGTTTAGAGTCATCTAAATATTTAACTTATAATACATTTCATATATATATATATATAGATAAACAAATAAAACGGTTATGTTACAGTACTATGGGTCAACATCATGTCTTAGTAATACCATATGTCCAAAAAAATCTTAACTCGTTCTTATATGAAATTTATTTTTCATGTTCATGTCAAATGGAAATGATTGGTTGACATTACCCATACTTTCTGATTAAATTTTGAAATTTAAAAGAGATTGTCCATGCCTATATCATTTATGGACAAACTATTAAATTAATTTAAAGTTAATGTTACGAGCGAAATGAAAATTGGTTGATGACCAGATCTTTATAAGCCCTTCATTTAGTTTTTAATATTAAATTAAAAATAGACTTTCAAGTTAACATTACAAGTTAAATAAAAAATTGTGAATAAGATCTTTATAGTGTATTATGAAAATTCATAATATTTAAATTTTTTATATTATATAAAAGTATCTTAATATAAAATTCTTATTATGATTAGAATTCAATTATTTCTTATAAAACACTTACTCTTTATATGAGATGTTTAATATGAGTAATTTGTTAAAGCTCATCTTTAAATTATAATAATGAAAAATAAAAAGTAATGCTCGTATATATTATTATCAATTAGTTTGATGATAAAAATGTAGGATAAAAATGTATGCTTCATCACATAGTATAATCATTTTTAGTTTAAAATATGAAAAGTAAAATTAAATAAGATAAATTAATATTATTTCCTTTAATAATAATTAACATTAATATCAATTTAAAATTTATTTTTAATAATTGTAGATTTTAAATTCATTTCACAAGCTCAATATATAATATTACATTAAGGATTCTAAGGACGGTGATGGTTAATCGATTACGAATGATCCTGAGAAAAAGAGATCAACGTTTGCAGAAGTGAAGCTTTGAAATGCATTCACCTTTATTTTTAACTGTTTCCACTTTGCCTTTTTTATATGTTTATTATTTTTAATTGAGAATATATATATCTATATATCTATATATATATAGTGATCCATAGGCATGATAAAGGGTATGGAGACAATGGCTTTATCTTTTTGTAGAGATTTGAACCTGCGTCCTCTGACTGGGTTTGGCTAACCTCCATTTGAGTCCTAAAGTATTATGCAGTATCCAGTTCGAGCAATCGATATCAACATTTTTATGGAGGGGGGTTGACAGGTTGATCCTTTGAGTGGGGTATGTCTGTCGGCGTACGAGGAGGCTTCAGATGGATCTAGGATAAAATCCACATGCTAAGATGGACGAAGATATCATGGATTACTCTAATGAACTGTATGACTCAGTCCTAATTTGGAATGCATCACCACCTCAATCGCCTATGACGGATCCATTGGTAGAAGTTACCAGTCTCTCACGTGGTGGAGGTTAGGGTTTAATCAGTGATGGTTTTTTAAAACCCTAGTCCTCAAGATTATGTTAGTTTTGACGGTCAAACTTCATTTGAGTTTCATAGCCCGGGGGTATTTGTGGATCCCTTTTCTCAGATGCATTCTGAAATTTTGATTCTATCACAACCCTCTCTACAATTCCTAGTGACATGCATCAACCCTTTTTCGTCTCCAGATCTCTCTGAAGGTATTCCCTATCAGGGCAAGATATTGGAACAATCAACCTTCATTTCATATCTGGGTCCATTTAGGGTTCCCCCCCCATACTGTGGATGGGAAGATCCATCCTTTTGAAGCTATGAACATATTTTAGGGCATTTAGATCTTTGCTCCTACTCAGACTTCGAGTTTCTTTGTTGGTCCTTCGGTGATTTCCCTGGATTGACTGCAGTTGGAAGCTAGGGCCAACTCCCCTTTAAACCTATTCTCTCACAATCTTGTTGCACCGAAGGGTGAACCATAGAGGAAACGTTAAAAGAAAACAAAAAGTACCAAAATCAAAGAAAGAGGAAGGATGCTCATGTTAGGGGATGGCATTAGGCTAGATGAAGTCATGGACACAATGGAGAATGTTCTAGTTGGAAGGGTTCATGACAGAGAATACTCCATGACGTGTCTGAATAAGTGGGTGGTCGAAATATGGGAGCAAATTATTGACTCTTTACTGTTAGTAATGACCATGACCAGAGGTTGGTTCGCCCTATGTTTCCATAGACTTGACCATGTGACCTGGGTCCTGTCAGAATATTGGCACATTGAAATGATGCCAGTTTTGCTAAAATGATGGTCCCGGTTATTTGATCCAGAGCGTTAACAGTTGGGAGCAAGACCAACTGGGGTTAGAATGGTGGGACTTACTCTCCAATTCTGGACTGAAGATGTGTTCAGGTGTGTTGGCAACAATATGGGGGTGTTCTTAGACTACGAAAAATATTTCCTATAATAAGGCCAGATAGCCTATGCATGCATTCTAGTTCACCTTGACACTCGTAAGGGATTAGTTGAAAGTCTAAGATTGGAATGGTGGGGTAATATTCATCTACAGAAATTGGACTACGAAGGTGTCCCATTTCGATGCCGTAGATCTCATGAAGTTGGTCATACTTATAAGGTTTGTCCCCTACTAGCCAAAGAAAAACATGGAGGAGAATTGACAGTTGGGGATGATGGACAAGGCATGAATTCTACTTTGATGAATTAGACAACTCAAAAGCCATCGAATCGCAAATCAAAAGGTCAAGAAAAATACAAAGTGAAGATTGTTTCTGCTGCTCACCCTGTGCCTCCTATCACCACCAGAGCTCGTGCATCTGCAACAAAGTCCACTTTGGGTACTGCTTCTTCCCTACCTCCCATTAAACCATTTTGTATGCATGCTTTAGATGTTTCTAGTCTTTACCATTGCTTTGGATTCATTACTACTGGGTGTGTTTATGGTTCTATCTCTTGTGCATCGACCTCTGTCCCTACGTGCTTCCCAACCCTTTCTCCATACATCCATTGTGTTTCCCTTGTCCCTGATTTTGATATAGGGGATGCCTCATCTAAATCCAACTCCATCCACATATACTTTCTAAGGTCCTTAGCCAAACAACCTGTTACCATGGGGCACGGACTTGGACAATCCTCCCCTCCCAAACTGAACAAACCTGTCTGTGGCAGACAATATTTCATTTCCAAGGCCATACATAAGGCAAGTATGGATGTTGCAGAAGGAAGGAAATTATCACTTGAAAGGGTTATTAGAGAAAGAGGCAACCCATAACTGGTGTCCCGATGATGTGCATCTATTTCAACTATAGGGGTCTAGCTAGCGCTACCAAGAAACTAACCTTTAGGCAGCTTCTAGAATTAGAAAAGGTTGATATTATTTTTTTATGAGAAACACTTGGGAGTAGCGCACGTATCTGCTCACTCCTAAAAGCCCTTAGACCTGGCTGGACATTCCATGCATTGGATGTTTAAGGCGGATAAGGAGACATAACTGTAGGTTATTATGGAATGACCATGAAGTTGTTAAATGTTTGGGGAGTAGTGGAGTTTTAATGACAAATATTTTCTTAGAATAATTAGGCATGGAACTTAGTTTGGTGAATATATATGGTCCTTGTTAGAGACGTGTAGAATTCTGGGAGGATATTATGAGATCCTCGTTTATGTAAGTGGACAATGTCATCATAGGAGGGGATCTAAATTTATCTATTGGTAATGTAGAGACTTGGAGTAATCATTCTCAGATCGATGCCCTCTCATACTTATTTGTTCAATTGCTGGAGGATCACCACTTGACAGATATACATATCATGCAACTACATCCGAATTTGAGAAATCAGATAACAAGGGATGCAATGCTTGCAAGGCATGTTGATTGATTTCTCATCAAGGATGCTCTTATGGATAAATTTGTGAAGGTCGGGCAATGGGTTTCCTCAGGTGGGATCTCGGATCACTCGCCCATTTACCTTGAGATTATTGGTGCCTCTTTCAAACCAAAAACTCCTTTTAAGTTCAATTCAACATGGCTCCGAGACAAGGAATATCAACGCATTGTTAAAAATACATGGAAGGAGACCTAACTGTCTGATGGACAGTCTATGGTGGTATATTTTGCTGAGAAACTTAACCTTCTAAAAAAGAAGACGATTGTCTGGACAAAAGAAAAGAAAAAGAAGGATGATGGAGCTCTTAGAATCATTGAAGATGCCCTTGCCAAATTATAAAACCTTGTTGGCAGAGGGGTTCCTTCCATAGAAACAAAGGAGAAAGTCATTAAAATTGAAGCTGGTCATCTTAGAATCTTAAAAGACAGGGAGGAAAGTTGGAGAGTCAAGAGCAGAGCCATTTGGCTCCAAGCGGGAGATGAGAATACAATTTTTTTTTCAGCAATATGCCAATGGGTGGAAAGCCAGCAATATGATTTGGTCATTCGAAGATAATGAAGGAAAACCTGAACAATCATTCAACTACCTAGACAACCTGGTTATATCACATTTTGAACATTTATTCAGAGCCCCACAGGAGGTATCACTTGCTGAAATCATTAAAATTGCTGGTTTATTCCCCAGATTTGTGGATGAGGAGGCATCAAAAGCACTTAATGCACTTGTGTCTATGGGGGAACTTGAAGCTATCCTCAAATGGTCTGAAAGTGACAAGAGCCCAAGCCCGAATGGTTGGACTTTGAAATTTTTCCTGTAATTCTTTGATTTACTTGGGCACGATCTCCTTAGGGTTATCGAGGATTGTCGAAAGAATGGTAGGATGTATGATGCATATAATGCCACCTTCATTACCCTGATTCCCAAATCTAATAACCCTTGATGTTTTAATGCCGTTCAATCCATTTCTCTCTATAAATTTATTTATAAGATCATTGCCAAAATCATTGCGAACCACATTAAGCCTATTTTATCCCAACATATATCACAAGAAAAATTTTCCTTTCTTAATAACCACTAGATCTATGAAGCCATAGGGATTTCTCAGGAAGGTCTTCATTCGCTAAAAATCTACAAGGTAAGGGAATGATCTTTAAAATTGATCTATCCAAGGCCTTCAATAGAGCCAATTGGTTGTACCTCAAGATGCTGCTTACCCATATGGGATTTCCACATAGTTTCATCATGTGGACCATGTGTTGCCTTTCTTCTGTTTCCTATAGTATTCTCATTAATGGTTCAACATCTAACTTCTTTCATGTTGAGAGTGGTTTAAGGATGGGATTTCCACTATCTCCCTTTCTATTTCTCTTGGTCACGGAAGGGTTGAGCAGATTAATCACTGAGGAGAAGAATCATGGGAGATTAAAAGGAATAAAAATTGCAGATAATGTCATTTTATCTCATTTTCTTTTTGTGGACGATGTACTTATATTTCTGAATGGGTCACTCAGTGACTCCACCTCTTTTAATGGCATTCTTAATATATTTTTCAAGGCCACATGAATGGTTTGCAATCAAGAGAAGTCCTCCATGAAAGCATTAGGATGCTCCCAACATGAAATTGATTATACTGTTTAGAGATTCCTTACAAAATTTGGCATTTGATGAATGCCTCAAGTATATGAGTTTTCGCCTCAAGGCCAACATGCATAAAATTGCTGACTGGTCATGGTTGGTGGCCAAGATAGAAAGAAGAATTAACATATGGAATCATTGATGGATTTCTCATGCTGGGAGACTTGTTCCAATCAAATCAGTATTGGAAGCCACTCCGGTTTATTGGATGTCGCTAACATGGATCCCTAAAGGTATCTTAGAAATATTTCAACAATTATACTACAGGTTTCTTTGGCGCAAAAGTAGGGAAGGAAATTTTTTTGCATGGGTTGGGTGGGAACATATTTCTTTACCCAAGAAGTGGGGTGGATGGGGAATGAAGAACCTTGAATGCTTCTCAAAAGCTTTGGCAACAAAATTGGGCTAACATATCCTTACCTCTACCAGTCTATGGACCAATGTCGTCATTAGAAGATACATAAGTTTGCAGAACATTTTAGATTGGATCAGACGTCCCACTTGGAATAGAAAGGCTATATCAACCATTTTGAGATCTATATTGAACACTATTTCATTTATCTGATCAGGTCTGGCCTGGAAGGTGGGTTCAGGAGTCAAGGTTCACATCAGCTTGGATTCCTAGTCTAAGAGTAGGAATGAACACCTACTCTCACATGATCTTATCCAATTTTTGGAGTCATTTGACATTAGAACCCTGAATCAAGTCGTGGATCATGAACACTCGACTATCTTTGCAGAGGCATGGAAATTTTATCAGTACCTCCAGATCCCAGATCCATGGAATCAAGAGTGGATTGACTTCACCCATGCATTATCTAAAGCACACATTAGAATTCAGGATCGGGATGATGAACTTGCTTGGGTCATCTCCAAATATGGCACCTACTCCCCCAAAGATGGTTATCCTTTCATTTTTTCTGATCATGAGCCCTAGAATTATGTTTGGTAGTGGTGCTTGCTCTAGAAATTAAAATCCCTGTCAAAGTCAAAGTTTCTTATGTGGTGTTTACTTCATAATAAGGCCCCTACAAAAGACAATTTGTAGAAGCAATCCTTTTAGGGTCCTATTTGGTGCATCCTTTTTAAGAATGGAATCCATTGACCATATATTTCTACACCGCCCCGCAGGAATTGATCTATGGCACCAGGTATATCAAACATTGACTATCCACTTGAGATGGTTGGGAGAATTTCTCTAGGATGCTTGGGAAGTCTGGTGGAATTGTGCTAACCCATCTAGATTAGACAATCTCCCTTATTGGTTCGTTGGTGTATTTGGGTTGGTAGGAATAAATATATATTTCAAGACATCCCTCCCAATTGGACACATCTGCTCCTCAAATCACAACCCTTTATAATTTGTTGTTGTATGATGAACCTCGATAGTAGCATAGGCCTATTGTGGTTGAGAACATACATAAATCTATACCTTGGGCCTATTTCGATGGCTTGGCTAAGAAAAATGGTTATGGGGGAGGTGTTGTCTTATATTTACATGATGATCACTATTAAAAAATGAAGACTAGTTTTGGGAGAGGCATAAATAATTTTTTTGAACTTAGCAACCTTCAGCATATTCTGATTTATGCTCTTGAGAAAGACATATGTCACCTCCAGATATTTTGTGACCCAAAGATTGTCATAAACTGGTTCAATATGCAATTTGAATTCCACGTGCACACACTTACGAATTTATTGGATAAAGTACTAGAATTAAAATCTCATTTTGACTATATCTTTGTTCGACATATTACAGGGAAAGGAATCAGCTTTCCGACATCATTTCCAAAGAAGCTATGTAAGAACCTCGTGGTTATTGGATGATCCAGGAGCACAATGGGCATGCTTTTTGTTAGTTCTTTCATAGGCCATTTACAGAGCAACAACATCTGGGGGCAGTAATGCCATGACTTTTATAGTTTTGATTCTGGATCTCTTTTGGTGATCATATGTATCTTTTTGTAATGATCTTAGATATCATATATTTCTATTTTGTTTAGTTACTTTGTAAGCTTTCCAATTACAACATTGTATAGACCATCACAAACTTTTTTGGTATGTGGCAGGGCCACCAGTTTTGGCATATGCTATCATAGAGCATCTACGAAATGCAATTTTCAATATTTCATGTAATGAAAGTTACGATTTTTCCTTGGGGAAAACTAATAATTTTGAAATAGTCATCTTTTATTTTAATTAAAAACTATACCTTTTTATATGATTACTATGAATTCATTATATATACTAACTTTTAAATTTCTTTAAGATACATAAAGTTTATAATAATAATAATAACAATGAACATTTAATTTTAAGGTCACCACCAAGTTAGATACTAAATTGGTGTAGGGGACCCCTAAAATGACCTTGTGCTTATCTTAGTGTTTATATTTATCATACGGTTTATATACCTTGGGTTTATAAATTTTATCCCTTGGGTTTAATATTATTCCCTTGGTTTTATAATACCTTGGGTTTTTAATATTAATCCCTTAGGTTTATTATTCGTTTGGGTTTATAATATCAATCCCTCAAGTTTATTAATTTAAGGTTTCGTATTCCTAGGCTATAATATTATTCATATGGTTTATAATATTAATCATAAGGTTTAATATAAATCCCTTGAGTTTATAAACATGGTCAACCATGGTCGAATATCGAATTGTTACAAAGATTGTCTCAATGTGAAAATCAACCATGGCCAATGATGGTCAACCATCATCAACCACAGTCGATCATGGTCAACCATGGTCCAACATTGCATGTAGAAAAAGATTGTCTCAATATGAAAAAATCAACCATGGAAAACCATGGTCAACAATGGTTAGCCATTGTTGGGATGGGGATCCATAGGTCCAATTTTGTCTAAGTTTTGAATTTTGTATTATTGTAAATTCTCTGCAATTTGAGGAGTGAAGCGCACAGAACGCTATGAGTCAATAGGGGATTTTAGGAAGGTCAAAGCTCCTTATTTTGTAAAAGAATGGGTTGTTTTGATGATACAATGAACTCCGCCCATGGTTTGCGGACTATGGTAATGTAATGTAAAATATATAAAAGAGAGTCATCTAAGAGTCATTAGAGGTCAATCTTAGTTCAGGAATGGTATTTTGAGTCTATTTTGTCTATAATTTTGTATTCTAACAAAGGGGATGGCTCCTGTACCTGAGTGCATGGAGACCTTGGTAACTCCATAGCTGAGTGCACGGGCCCCTACAAGTGTGTGTGCAGGGTTAGAATATGTGTATGTATTGAAGATATGAAGAAATACAAAAACTTTGAAGCAAATATGTGCGTTCTGTGTTTATTTATATGTTATGTGTCTTTAAGATTAGTTATCATTTAGTTCTCTGGTATATTACATTAATTGCATCACGAAGGTTTAAATCTACTTTGGTTTAGTAACTTATGCATGTTACAACACTTAAGCGAATCCCATAGATTTAATTAAGTAGAAATCACTTTAAGTCTGTGATTCAAAAGATAAGGGTTCGTGAAGGCCAGATAGGGCCCTAATTTAAGGAAACACCTCGCTGCTACATCACATAGCCTTTTGGATGAATAAATCTGGTTCTAGCATCCCCCAATATTGCCTCAGGTGAGACTGCAGTCCATACTAAGCAGATTGTTGTCGAAAGGGCAGATAGTGTAGGGTTTTGTTGGTTAGTGCAACTAACTCTGAACCTAGGTCCAAGCTCCCTCAAGCCAACAACTATGGTCAATCATTGTCAACCATGGTCAACCACGTTTAACAAAGATCCAACGTTGCATTGTGACAAATATTGTCTCAATGAGATAATCAATCATGGTCAACCATGGTGAACAATTGTTCAATGTCGTATTGTACCAAGGATTGTCTTAATATGTAAATGCAACATGGTCAACCATTTTTATTTTGATGTTTATAATATTTATAATAAGGTTTATATACCTTGGTTTATAATATTTATCTTGGGTTTATCATAGGATTTTCTCAATATTAAAATCAATCATGGTCAACCATTGTCCAATGTCGAATTGTGACAATGATTGTCTCAATATGAAAATCAACCATGGTCAACCATGGTCTGATGTTGCATTTTCACAAGGATTGTCTCAATATGAAAATCAACCATGGTCAACCATGTTCCAACATTGCGTTGTGAAAAATATTGTCTCAATATGAAAATCAACCATGGTCAACCATGATCAACAACCATGGCCACATTGTGACAAAAATTATCTCTTGGTCCAACTTCACATTGTGACAACCATGTTCAACGTCGCCTTGTGAAAAAAAATGTCTCAATATGAAAATAAACCATGGTCAACCAAGGCCAATCATGGTCAAACATGGTCCAACATTTCATTGTGACAAAGATTGTCTCAATAGGAAAATCAACCATGGTCAACCATTTTCCAACATCGCATTGTGAGAAAGGTTGTCTCAATATGAAAATCAATTATCGTCAACCATAGTCCAACATCGCACTGTGACAAATATTTTGTCAATATGAAAATCAACCGTGGTCAACCATGTTTATTATAGGGTTTATAATATTTATTTTAGGGTTTATATACCTTGGGTTTATACTATTTATCCCTTGGGTTTAATATTATTCCCTTGGGTTTTTAATATTAATTTGTTGGGTTTATAATATTTATCTTAGGGTTTACATACATTGGGTTTATAATATTAATCCCTTGGTTTTAATATTATTCACTTGGGTTTATAATACCTTGGTGTTTTATAACTTTCACATTGTGCCATGGTCAACCATGGTTAACCATGGTCAAACCATGGTCCAACTTCACTTTGTGACAAAGATTATCTTGAAATTAAAACTAATCATAGTCAAGCATGGTTAACCATGGTCCAATATCACATTTTGACAAGAATTGTTTCAATATGAAAATAAACCATAGTCAATCATGTTCCAATGACACATTGTGACAAAGATTGTCTCAATATGAAAATCAACCATGGTCAATAACCATGGTCACATTGTGACAAATATTGTCCCTTGGTCCAACGTCACATTGTGACAACCATGGTCAACCATGCTCCAATGTCGCATTATGACAAATATTGTTTGTTCGTCCAATGTCACATTATGAAAACATAGTCATCCATGGTCAATCATGGCCCGATGTCGCATTGTGTCAAATATTTTATTGATGTCAAAATAAACCATGGTCAACCATTGTCCAATGTCACGTTGTGAGAAATGTTCTCTCAATATGAAAACCAATCATGGTCAACCATAGCCCAATGTCGCATTGTGATTTTTTTTTTTGTCAATATAAAAATCAATCATGGTCAACCATTTTTACTTTAGGGTTTATAATATTTATCATAGGGTTTATATAAATTTGGTTTATAATATTTATCCCTTGGGTTTAATATTATTCTCGTGAGTTTATAATCCCCTAAATTTTTAGTATTAATCCCTTGGGTTTATAATATTTATCTAAGGGTTAATATACATTGGGTTTATAATATTAATCCCTTGCGTTTAATATTATTCCCTTGAGTTTATCATACCTTGGGATTTTATAATTGTCACATTGTGTCAAATTGTGACAAATATTGTCTCTTGGTCCAACCTATCATTACGACAACATGGTAATTCATGGTTACCCATTGTATGATGTGACATTGTGACAATGACTGTCTTAATATGAAAATCAACTGTCGTCAACCATTATCCAATGTCGCATTGTGAGAAAGGTTTCTCAATATGAAAATTAATCATGGTTAACCATAGTCCAACGTCACATTGTGACAAATATTTTGTCAATATGAAAATCAACCGTGGTCAACCATGGTCAACCATGTTTGTTTCAAGGTTTATAATATTATTCCCTTGGGTTTATAATCCTTTGGGTTTTTAGTAAGAAAACGTTGGGTTTATAAATATTTATATTAGGGTTTATATAACTTAGGTTTATAATATTAATCCCTTAGGTTTAATATTATTCACTTGGGTTTATAATACCTTAGGATTTTATAATTGTCACATTGTGCCAATTATAATAAGTCACATTGCTTCAAAGATTGTCCCAATATGAAAATCAATCATGGTCAATTGTGGTCCAATGTTGCATTATGAAAATGATTGTCTCGATATGAAAATCAACCATGGTCCAATGTCACTTTGTGAAAAACATTATCTCAACACTAAAATAAATCATGGTCAAGCATGGTCACGCATGGACCCATGTCACTTTTTGACAAGGATTATCTCAATATGAAAATCAACCATGGTCACATTGTGACAAATATTGTCCCTTGGTCCAATGTCACAATTGTGACAAAGATTGTCTCTTCGTCCAATGTCACATTATGACAACATAGTCATCCATGGTCAACCATGGTTTAACGTCGCATTATGTCAAAGGTTGTCTTGATATCAAAATTGACCATGGTCAACCATTGTCAAACGTCATGTTGTGAGAAAGGTTGCCTCAATATGAAAATAAATCATGGTCAACCATAGTCCAATGTTGCATTGTGACAAATATTTTGTTAATATGAAAATCAATTGTGGTCAACCATGGTCAACCATGTTTATTTTAGGGTTTATATACCTTGGGTTATAATATTTATCCCTTGGCTATAATATTATTCTCTTGGGTTTATAATCCCTTGGGTTTTTAGTATTAATCCCTTCGGTTTATAATCCCTTGGGTTTTTAGTATTAATCCCTTCGGTTTATAATAATTATATTAGGGTTTATATACTTTCGGTTTATAATGTTAATCCCTTGGGTTTAATATTATTCCCTTGGGTTTATAATACCTTGGGGTTTTATAATTGTCATATTGTGTCAAAGATTGTCTCAATATGAAAATCAACCATGGTTAACCATGTTCCAATGTCGCATTGTGACAAATATTGTCTTAATATGAAAATCAACCATGTTCAACCATGGTCAATCATGGTCAATCATGGTTAATAACCATTGTCAAATTATGACAAAGATTGTCTCTTGGTCCATGTTGGCTTGTTGGGGCTTGACCCAGGTTCATAAGTGATTTAGCCAAACAAATCCCGAAACTACCGGCCCTTTCGGCAATAGTATGTGGAGCGCGGACTAAGGTCTCACCTGAGGTAGTATGGGAGGGTGCTAGAACTAGGTTTCCACACCCTAGGGATGTCTTGATGAAGGCTTGGAAGTTCGTGAATCGATCCTGCACGCTTGGGCTGCTTCGTGCAGCCATCTATCCTTCGCAACTTATGCAATTGCTTCCGTGGAGCTCTGTAACTAGCTCTAGATCCTTATTCCTTACTGTGCTTTTATTATAGATCTTAACTTAATTATGTGGGCCCAATATTCTTATTAATCATTCAATATTTGTAACAAGAGCGCATAATCGTAAAAAATAAAGAGATGCATAAAGATATCATAAGCATAGACATAGAATATTCCACAAGTATCTTATCTTTTATTAATCCTCTATTTAGATACAATTCCAACTCCGCCCTGCGCACTCAGCTGCAGGGGTCCGTGCACACAGCTATGGACTCTACCAGGCCTCTACACACTCAGCTGCAGAGCCTCTTCCTACTACTACAACCCAAGACTTAGACTTACAGACTCAGAGCTAATTCAGTATTCAAAACCCATATCACTTCTAAAAAACTAAGAATAAAAATAGCCTTTACACTTAGAGACTCACTCTATTTATACAATCCCATGGTCCATGGACTATGGGTAGGCCGACATACCATACATTAAATTTTATATTATTTTAGGGTGGAAAATCCTATACTCTCACGCTCTGCACCCGCATTTTGCGGGGTCTTTACATTACATTGACCAAAGCTCGGGCTTTAAGCCCCAAAAACCCACTATGGGGAGATCCGCTGCCCAATAGGCCCCCAACACAATCATCATGACTCATCCCAAGTCACTCGACTAGTGTGGTGATCTTCGTGCGGAGTTCATCTAGCAACTTCTGCGCTTTGCTTACGTTTTCCACACATTCTTCCGCTATCCACTATATCAGTTGTGCGCGACTCTCCGATGAATCATTGTTAGAGGCATCTTCTTGCCTTAGTGCATGTGTATCCTGCATTTGGGCCAGCTTTCCCTCGATCGTGGCAGTGACCATGAATGCTTCCTCGAGCCAAGGCTAGATGTGCGCTTTAAGCATGACTTCTTTCTGGCGTGCGACATCCACCTGTTCCTTTAGAGCCCGGGCCTCCTTCATTTTGGCAAGTTACTGAGTAAGGGCGACCGTCTGTGTGGTCCCCCTGATATTGTCATATGCTTGCTATAACTGCCATGCTTCTCTCTCCAGGCGCTATATGGTTAGATCTTCCTACAGTGAGGTGAGCGTGAGGAGGGACGATCCAAGAATGTCGTGCAGTCTTGTACAATGTGCTCTATCGCTTCTAACCCCGATTGAATGGTGCAGTGGCATTGCTCTCTGAATTTTGGGGGTGTAGAGGGCTGCGCCTTCAGTCGTAGCCCCATGATCCACAAGTTTAGCTCCAAGTGAACCTTCACAGCCTCCTCCTGGGCCTTGCGGACTCCAACCACTAGCTCGTGAATCTTTTCTGCTATTGGGAGTACCACCAACATGACCATTTCCGGTATGCTGCTATAGGCCTCCTCCACGGCCTGTTCCAATCCCTGGGTTTGTGTGACCAGGTTGTTATGCTATAGGCTGAGTTGTTCTAAATTTAACTTCTTCTCACTCAAGACTTGAAGGGCGCGACCCTCCCTCGCACGAAGCTGAGTAGTTACCCCATCTTGCAGCTGGTATAGAATTTACCTGGGGAGGGCGGCCAAATTCAACCCCCAGCCCCTCATGCCACCCTCAGTGGCTGCTAAGACTGTGCCTTCTAGTAACACAAAGGTGTTTGTTGTGCGGGTGCGCAACATCTGTTCGGCTTCAGATACACCGTCCGCAAGGTGTAGTGTCATAATTCCGGGGGGTCACCCCTATAATGCCTGCAATTGCGCTTTGAGCGCCACCAACATAGTTGTCTGCTCCGTCATCAATTATTCGAAAGCATCCTTGGTGGCATCATGAATTGGTTCGCCAATGTCAACAAGGTCTCCCTTAGAGGTCTTTGTTTCCTTTGTCTTTTTCCATGCGGTTGGCTTCTCCTGGATGCGCAGCCTCTTGAGTTGGGTCAATTTTGGTGCAGGGTCTGTGCATTCCTTTGTCTCAACCTCCCCTTGTATGTCCTACTCCATGGAAATTTCCTGGCCTTCTTCGGTCTCTTCGGTGGGCGTGATTGTGGTCTCTGCTGTGTGTATTGCTGCTACTGCCTCAGTCGCCTTCTGCTACATGGCCACTTCTTGTTCCTAGCACTTTCTCTCTACCAGCTGCGCAATGCACAACTTGGTTTCCTTCTTCTGCTGATGTGCTGTGATCTTTTCCATTTCTACTAAGTCTGGAGTGTGCTAATCCGGAGACCATGATGCCATCACATCAAAGATTACATCATCCATTGCAATGAATAGAAGCTTCACCCACGTTCAGGCTGGATCCTTGCGTGCCTGGATATATAAGTTATGCATATCTGCGTTGAACTCTATTGCGCTTTGCAAGATATTATATATTGTAGGGGACAAACATGACCTATGGTTGATCCATGTTCATATGTTTGCCTCTATGAATGCCCAAAACACCTTTATCTCGCGAATCCTCGTCGCGTCTTCCGTTGCCTAGAGGAAGGTGTACCTCGTGGCTTCGGGTAGGTCACCCTCAACTGTAGGAAACTGGCTATCTTCTGTCAGCTCTCCTGCAACCAACAGGATGGATAAGAGCAACCACACATAGTGGAAGGTCTTACCTTGCTCCTGGGCCTCTTTACAGTTTGTTAAAAACTCGTTACAGAGGAATTGTGCCTAGTTGAACTGGACCCCCTCTGTGCACTGCTTTGCCAATGAAATTATAGATGCTGGCACTTCATCAGCCTGACATTTCCTCATTAGCTTGCCGGCCAGCAGTTAGGTGTCCACACGTACCCCTTGGTCCTTGATTCTTGCGATTACGTATCCTCGCTTCTAATTCTCCAGCTTATATTTTGCCTTCATAGCTTCGGCGAGGGCCAAGTCGTTGCTCTTTCCTGCTAGACTACGGGGTCATTTCCTTTGATGGGCAACCAAGAAATCTGGTGAATTAAATTGGCCGTGATGGGAATCGTCTCCTCCAGCCAAAATACCCATCATGTAATAGGCACAACAGTTGCCGGATGACAAAAATTATGATGGGCACGCGGTGGTAGTGGTGTATCCATCGCAGATGGAGTAACCCAACCCCCTCCACATCGCGTAACCATTTTTGCTTCAGTAACTTCTCCACGACCAACTGTGGGAACTTCTGATTGTCCACGAGGTCCCAATATTTGAACTTCATATTAGGTACCCTTCCCAACGGCAGACCTTCAAACCTTATTTCTTCAGGAAGGAGTGGGGTCTGGAGTGCACTCTTCATGGCCTCTAGTTCTTTCGGTATCTTGGCTTTCCCCTTCCAAGGGGGGATGTAGGGGGTAAATTTATCACCGAAGGAACTTGGGAGACATTCTCTGCCTCATCATCTTGTGCTTCACTTTGGGAATCAGGGCTTGCAAATCTTCCTCCTCCTCCTCTGTTTCAAAGGTGATAGCTTTTCCATTCTCTGTCATTGAAAATTTACTAAAATTTGGGTTTCTGGTGATACCCGGACTGGCCCCATTGTTTTCTTGTCCTTCTGTGGTCACGACATGTGGGGTGAATTTAGGAACTGTGGTGCAGCTGCCACCTCTCCAGGCTCCTCCTGGGTCATACGAGGTTTTAGGGTAACTTCCGCGAATCACACCCTGGTTCTCGTAGTCGTCATCATGTCTACACTGGCTCTGTTTGGTCGTATACTCAAGGGTGGCAAGAGTGCTTGGTGCTCAATGCTCTATACTAGCTCAAATCGTAAACAACCAAGTGTTGCCTCGAGGCTAGCCCAAGGGATTTTATAGTATTGTTTGCATTTGAATTCGACCATTCCCTCCACTTATGAGTCATTAATACCTTCTTGGTCGCAGATCGTCCCGAATCTAGCTCTTAATTCCTGTCTTAATTGCCCACTGTCCGCTCCTTTCTGCGTTAAATTGGACCTCTTGTCATGAACAGTGACATCAATGGTCACCTCCCAGCCTACTCGCGCAACAACGCAACCCCTTATGCGTGACCGCAGCCCCTGGGACATATTGACTTTGTGCGTCACCTCCTTCCCGCGCAACTCTCCTACATACTTGTTTATAGTCTCGTGCTCTATTTCAAATACATGCAGCACTAAGATTGTGCTTCCTACATATAGCTAGGTGGTCGCACCTGTGGTGCGAGGCTTCAAGTCACCTTTCAGCCTGGTCTGCGGGCCTCCCTTAGTTACCATCATGCTAGTCAACGCTTCACGTTCTTCCTTATATGTTGTGCTCCCCTGGTTACTTGGTTTGATAAGGTGTGTTGCAGCCATGGTAGCAAAGCTAGAAATTCTTGGTGAAAATCTTCTAATGTGGTGGTATGGTTGCCCGTTTTATCTCGTCTTGCCCTTCCGTCGACGTGACATGCTCGCACGGTTTCGATGTCCAGTTTTCTAATTTCTGCATCTATTTTCATGCTTTTCTGCTTTAGTTGTACCCAAGCTTCTTCGAGTTCTTGAAGGTTTAAGTTCCCTCGCCGAATGGCTTCCTGTAACTACATAATTCCTTTACCCAGGTCCTCACGTACTGTCCTAACGGCGGGGGCTATGGTATGGGGATTCTTCTCTGCTCTAATGGTTTCATCTCCTTTTGTCAGTGTTGGGATCGTTTCCGTGCTCTGGTTTTTGCTCATGGTCCTATAGGCCCATCGAACCGCTGGTACACGCAGGTCCCAGTTAGTTCGTCCCGCCTGGTAAACTCTGTTCATGATTCTTCATAGCTTTTTGAATGCTTCGACATGGAATACCAGTGGTGTGCATTGCTTTCCCTACTACCACATCTAGTTCTGATTTTCGATTCTTAGTCTAAGAAGTGCTTGCATAGCACACGTCTGCACCCATTGACATGGGTGGGCGCAAACTGCTTCATCCTGACTGTCCGGCTTGTGTTCGATGCTAGGTACTTCCAAACCATAAGCGCATCCATCTTCTACATTCACGCCAGTTCCCCATAGTCTTCTGATGTGTACTCCACCATCGTGCAGGTGTCGTGTGGAACACCGATTCCAGCGCACCATACCACTATTCTGATACTGTGCTTTCAAATTAGTCTAAGATTTCATCCACCACTATTACCCCATCATATGTGGGCAGTTCCCTTGCTTTTATTGTCACACACCGCAGTGATCTAATCATCATATTGCAATTCAGCGTTGTTACTTCGTGCAACTGGTTCTACTAGAATTCGACTTCTTCATCTGAATCCAAAGTACAAGAATTGTCGCACTCCCATGAGATTTTCCCATCTGTAGTCGGGTTCACCTGATCTTGGTATTGCACCAATATCTGGTAAATGCAATCTAGCTCATCGTCATTGTCATCGTCGCGCACAGGTTTAGTGTAGTGCGCTCCTTTGGCTGGATCTAGCGGAACTACTACGCGTAGGGACTTTTTCTCAAATATCATCTTCTGCTTCTTCCGGTTGATGACTCCACTCATATTAGTGGCCCAGTATATTCCTAGCAATGTGGGATAAGGATTGCTATCATAAAAAATCTCTATCACTTCAAAGTCTGTCTATGTGCTCGCACCTTCGATATCAACTGTTACCCCTTGCAATCTCCCCATGGGAAAAATCTTTTGTTGGTTCGCCATTCACAATTGAATAGGGGACCACTGTAGCATGGGCTGCCCATGCGTTCCCATGTCTACTTTGGTAACACATTCGCATCCGAATCCAAGTCTAGGATTACCTGATCCATTTCATATTCACCAATTTGCGCCATTAATCTCATTTCCCTCCCACTGTGCAATGTGTGCTTTCCTAGTTTCTGGACTACATGCGGTTCGTCTGACCCTGTGCACCTAGCGATCAGCTCTTGTAGTCCTTTAATTGCCCTATTGTCACGCAACACCATCATGCATGTCTCTAAAAAGGTAGTAAGCATAGAAGGACCCATTCATGGCTCTGGTTGATCCTTACTACTTGAAGTAGAGGCCTCCGCGAAGCTCTTCTTAGATTCTATAAACGTCTACTTTACACATTCCAAGTCAAACATAGGTTCCTTTGTAGGAACCTTGTGAACTAATGCATCTTCCTTGGGCTGCTTCCCCTTATCTTCCCCTGTGGTCATGCTGCTTCTGAGCACCATATTCACATTTGGGTCTTCTTCGTACGGTTCAAACCTCATCATTTGAATATTTTGAGTCAGATTAGGCTGAAGTACTCCTTTCTCACGCATTTGTGCGATCAACATTGGACAATATACTGCTTTCATGATCGATTGAGCATAGTATGAATAAGATACTCTCATTAGGTTAGTACAATCGCGAGCGTAGTGACCTGGTCCTTCGCAATTGTAACAAATTAACTGTATGCGGCCCCTTCCTGGCCCCATTACTCCTCGTCCTCGACCTCGCCCTTGAAATCCACCATGCATCATTCCCACCCTTGGGTCGAGGGCTCGCATTTCTATTTGCATATGATAGGTTGGGATCTGATCCATCATTAACTCATAGCTTGACAAGTACGCTCGTCGTGGCCACCAATCTACAAAAATTATAAAACAGTTGCTGGGGAGTCTGTGTATACTTCTGCAACAAATGAAAGTTATCTATTGTGTGCTTTCCTCCTATCTGACATACCGTGCACCAAAGCATGGGTGCGGCACTTAGCCCTGCCTGTGTCGCTGGTCTCAACGGCATTGGTCCCGCTCCTACCAAGTAGTTCGCGAATACTGGACAATGGTCTTCGTCATGGCCTTGGCCTTTGCATTTTATGCACCACACTTCTTCGCGCACCTCTGGTTGTGGCACCCTATCCTACTTCAACCTCTGCATCTCCAAGCATAGATTCTGTAGCTACACGTGGATTTGTTGGACTCCCAACCCCGAATCCTATATTGGTGTTTCATGCAACCTCATTGCCATCTCCAACACTTCGGCCTAGGTTGAAAGCTTCTGCTGTGACAGTGTCGTCGTCAGTTGTGGTGTCAAAGACGCCACAAACCATGTGCGGTGCTGCACATCTGTTAGTGTCATATTAGCCTTGCAAATTGTACTCTTCAGCCTCTGATATATATCCTAGGGGTCTTGCCTAGAAGTATCGTGATTTCTTTAAATCCGATGATTGGCTGTGTCTCTGATTTCGGCTGGCTAAATTCTCAGTTCAGCGCATTCTAGATCTCCACTATTCCTACATTTGGGTGATCATTTGAGTGCTTGATATACCATGCCAATGCACGATCCTACAATGCGCTCACCAATGTGGCCTTTTTGATGTTGTCATCCATGACCCCTTTTGCTTCCCATACTACTCTTACCACGAACCAGAACTGGTCTGGATCCTCATTCTCTACTCCTCTAAATACAGGTAGCTTGATTACGCTTGCCATGCTGAACTGTGGGTTTGATGGAGGTGGGGTGGGTGAAGATGGAGGTGAAGTAGGTGAAGTGGCTGATGGCATCAGTGGAGGTGATAACTGCGAAATGCACTGCCTTATCAAACAGACCACACTTCTTGAAGAAACCCGAGCGTGCTCTTCCTTGCTCTCTCGTGAAGGTGAAATTAAGGGATTGTTTCTGAATCCTTCAGTACCTTTGTAGATCTTTCTGCTCTGCGTCGTTCCAAAGATTAATGTATTCAAATCACCCGTTTTTCGCATAACAACATCTTAATCCAGGTATTCAAGGATTTAATGTACCTACCTCGTGGTCCCTTGAGAAAACGTCATTTTGCTTCACTATAAATCATGGTCATGTCTACCACGAATTCAGTGATAAATCCCCCTATTATCCGGTCTAGCCAATGGTCCACAACTCACGCGATCTTATCTTCCGATGCCTCTAGTCTGCGCACTTACTCCGGAGTCCACACTATCGGTTGGTCGAGCTTACACCTTCTCTGGCTGTCAGCTAACCTTGCGATCCACTCGTACAGTTTAGAAGGAAAGGATGCAAAGAAGATCTCATGGATTTCCATAAACACATAGCAATCCGGCCACCTTTTCTCAGATAGTTGCGGAGTTCTGTTTTCCTGTGTCATGAACTCGTGAATCTTCTGATCCAACCACCCTTCAATTTCCTTCTTTGTGGGATTCTAGTGTTCCAACATTAGACATCCCTTAGGTATATCCCGATCCTAGCAATGGAACCATTTTTTGGCTTGTTGGGGCTTGGTCTAGGTTCAGAAGTGATTTAGCCAAACAAATCCCGAAACTATCGACCCTTTCTGCAACAGTCTGTGGAGCACGGACTGAGGTCTCACCCGAGGTAGTATGGGAGGGTGATGGAACTAGGTTTCCGCACCCTAGGGATGTCTTGATGAAGGATGGGAAGTTAGCGAACTGACCCTATGCACTTCTGCTGCTTCGCGCAACCGTCTGTCCTTTGAAACTTATATAACTGCTTCCGCGGAGCTCTGTAACTAGATCTAGATCCTTATTCCTTAGTGTTCTTTTATTATAGATCTTAACTCAATTATGTGGGCACAATATTCTTATTAATCATTCAACATTCGTAACAAGTGCACGTAATCATAAACAGTAAAGAGATGCATAAAGATATCAGAAGCATAGACACAAAATATTCCACAAGTAACTTATCTTTTATTAATCCTCTATTCAGATACAATTCCAACTCTGCCCTGCGCACTCAGCTGTAGGGGTCCACATACATAGCTACGGACTCTAGCAAGCCTCTATGCACTCAGTTGCAGAGCCTCTTCCTACTACTACAACCCAAGACTTGGACTTACAGAAAAAGAGCTAATTTAGTATTCAAAACCCATATCACTTCTAAAAAACTAAGATTAAAAACTGCCTTTACACTTAGAGCCTCACTCTATTTATACAATCTCATGGTCCGTAGACTATGGGTAGGTTGAAATACCATACATTAAATTATATTATTTTAGGGCAGACAACCCTAGAATCTCGTGCTTTGCGCCTGCATTTTGTGGGGCCTTTACATTACATTGACCAAAACTCGAGCTTTAAGCCCGAAAAACCTGCTATGGGGGGATCTGCTGCCCAACAGTTCAACGTCATGATTGTGAAAACCATGGTCATCTATGGTCAACCATGTTCTAATGGTGAACTGTGACAAAGATTGTCTTAATATGAAAATCAATCATGGTCAACCATGTTCAATAACCATGGACACATTGTGACAAAGAGTGTCTCTTGGTCCAACATGACATTATGACAACATGGTCATTCATGGTCAACCATGGTCTAATGTCGAATTGTGACAATGATTGTTTTAATATTAAAATCAACCATGTTCAACCATTGTCCAATGTCACATCGTGAGAAAGGTTGTCTCAATATGAAAATTAACCATGGTTAGCCATAGTCAAACGTCATATTGTGACAAAGATTTTGTCAATATGAAAATTAACCGTGGTCAACCATTTTTATTTCACGATTTATAATATTATTCCCTTGGCTTTATAATCCTTTGGGCTTTTAGAATGAATCCCTTGGGTTTATTATTACCTTGGGTTTATCATATTTATCTTAGGTTTATATACCTTATGTTTATAATATTAATCCCTTGGGTTTAATATTATTCGCTTGCATTTATAATGCCTTGGGGTTTTATAATTGTCACATTGTGTCAATTATAATGTCACAGTGTTTTAAAGATTATCTCAGTATGAAAATCAACCATGGTCCAATGTCGCTTTGTGACAAAGGTTACCTCGACATTAAAATAAATCATGGTCAAGCATAACAAAATATGGTCCCATGTCTCATTTTAACAAGTATTATCTCAATATTAATATCAATCGTGGTCAACCATGTTCCAACTCCACATTGTGACAAATATTGTCTCAATATGAAAATCAACCATGGTCAATAAACATGGTCACATTGTGAAAAATATTGTCCCTTGTTCCAACGTCACATTGTGATACTGATGGTCATCCATGGTCATCCAAGTTCCAATGTCGCATTGTGACAAATATCATCTCTTTGTCTAATGTCACATTATGACAACATAGTCATCCACGATCAACTATGGTCTAACGTCAAATTGCGTCAAATATTGTCTCGGTATCAAAATAAACCATGGACAACCATTGTATAACATCGTGTTGTGAGAAAGGTTGTCTCAATATGAAAATCAATCATGGTCAACCATAGTCCAACATTGCATTGTGACAAAGATTTTGTCAATATGAAAATCAACCACGGTCAACTCTAGTCAACCATGTTTAATGTAGGGTTTAGAATTTTTATCTTAGGGTTTATATGCCTTGTCTTTATAATATTTATCCCTTGGGTTTATAATATTTATCTTAGGGTTTATATACCTTGGGTTTATAATATTAATCCCTTTGGTTTAATATTCTTCCCTTGGGTTTATAATACCTTTCAGTTTTATAATTGTCACATTGTGTCAAAGATTGTCTCAATATGAAAATAAACCATGGTAAACCGTGTTCCAATGTCACATTGTGACAAATATTGCCTCAATATGAAAATCAACCATGTTCAACCATGGTCAATCATGGTCAATCATGGTTAATAGCCATGGTCACATTGTGACAAATATTGTCTCTTCATCCAACATCACATTGTGAAAAATATTGTCTCTTCATCCAACGTCACATTGTGACAACCATGGTCAACCATGTTCTAGAGTTTCATTGTGACAAAGTTTGTCTCAATATGAAAAACAACCACGGTAAACCATGGTTAATAACCATGGCCGTATTGTGACAAATATTATCTCTTGATTCATCGTGACATTATGAAAACATGGTCATCCATGGTCAACCATGATCTGACGTCACATTGTGACAATGATTATCTTAATATGAAAATCAACCATGGTCAACCATTGTCCAACATTGCATTGTGAGAAAGGTTGTCTCAATATGAAAATTAATCATGGTTAACCATAGTCCAATGTCACATTGTGAAAAATGTTTTGTTAATATCAAAATCAACCGTGGTCAACCATGGTTAACCATGTTTATATCAGGGTTTATAATATTATTCCCTTGGGTTTATAATCCTTTGGGGTTTTCTTATGAACCCCTTGGGTTTATAATATTTATCTTAGGGTTTATATACCTTAGGTTTATAATATTAATCCCTTGAGTTTAATATTATTTGCTTGGGTTTATAATTCCTCGGGGTTCTATAATTGTCACATTGTGCTAATTATAATATGTCACATTGTTTCAAAGATTGTATCAATATGAAAATCAATCATGCTCAACCATGGTCCAATGTTGCATTGTGACAATGATTATCTCAATATGAAAAGAAACCATGGTAAACCATTGTCCAATGTCTCTTTGTGACAAAGATTATCTCAACATTAAAATAAATCATGGTTAAGCATGGTCAACCATGTTCCCATGTCACATTTTGATAAGGATTGTTTAAATATGAAAATAAACCATGGTCAACCATGTTCCAATGCTGCATTGTGATAAAGATTGTCTCAATATGAAAATCAACCATGGTCAATCATGGTCAACCATGGTTAATAATCATGGTTACATCGTGACAAAGATTTTCCCTTGGTCCAACATCACATTGTGACAACCATGTTCCAACGTCGCATTGTCACAAAGATTGTCTCTTCATCCAATGTCACATTATGATAACATAGTCATCCATGGTCAACCATGGTCTGATGTTGCATTATTTCATAGATGTCTCCATATAAAATTCAAACATGGTCAACTTTTGTCAACCATTGTCCAACATCACGTTGTGAAAAAGGTTGTCTCAATATGAAAATCAACCATGGTCAATCATGGTCAATAATGGTTAATAACCATGGTCACATTGTGACAAAGATTGTCTCTCAGTCCAATGTCACATTGTGACAACCATGGTCATCCATGGTTAACCATGTTTTAATGTTGCAATGTGACAAAGATTGTCTCAATATGAAAATCAACCATGGTCAATAACCATGGCCACATTGTAACAAAGATTGTCTCTTGGTCCAATGTGACATTATGGCAATATGGTCATCCATGGTCAACCATGATCTGACATTGCATTGTGAAAATGATTATCTTAATATGAAAATAAACCATGGTCAACCATTTTCCAACGTCGCATTGTGAGAAAGTTTTTCTCAATATGAAAATTAATCACAGTTCACCATAGTCCAATGTAACATTGTGACACATATTTTGTCAATATGAAAATCAACTATGGTCAACCATGTTTATTTCAGTGTTTATAATAATATTTCCTTGAGTTTATAATCCTTTGGGTTTTTAGGATGAATCCCTTGGGTTTATTATTCCCCTGGGTTTATAATATTTATCTTAGGGTTTACATACATTAAGTTTATAATATTATTCCCTTGGGTTTAATATTATTTGCTTGGGTTTATAACACCTTGCGGTTTTATAATCGTCACATTGTGCCAATTATAATATGTCACATTCTTTTAAATATTGTCCCAATATGAAAACCTATCATGGTCAACCATGGTCCAATGTTGCATTGTGACAATGATTGCCTCAATATGAAAATCAACCATGGTCAACCATGGTCCAATGTCGCTTTGTGACAAAGATTATCTTGACATTAAAATCAATCAAGTCAAGCATGGTCAACCATGATCCCATGTCGCATTTTGACAAGGATTGTCTTAATATGAAAATCAACCATGGTCAATCATGTTCCAACGCCACACTGTGACAAAGATTGCCTTAGTATGAAAATCAACCATGGTCAATCATCTTCAACCATGGTCAATAACGATAGTCAAATTAAGGCAAAGATTGTCCCTTGGTCCCATGTCACATTGTGACAACCATTGTCATCCATGGTCAACCATGTTCCAACGTCGCATTGTGACAAAGGTTGTCTCTTCGTCCAATGTCACATTATGACAACAAAGTCATCCATGGTCAACGATGGCCTGACGTCGCATTGTGTCAAAGATTGTCTCGATATCAAAATAAACCATGGTCAACCATTGTCCATGTCGCCTTGTGAGAAAGGTTGTCTCAATATGAGAATCAATCATGGTCAACCATAGTCCAACGTCACGTTGTGACAAAGATTTTGTCAATATGAAAATCAACCATGGTTAACCATGTTTATTTTAGGGTTTATATACCTTTGGTTTATAATATTTCTCCCTCGGGTTTAATAATAATATTAGGTTTATAATCCCTTGGGGTTTTAGTATTAATCCCTTGGGTTTATTATTTTGTTGTAGCTGCTATAAAAACCCTCAAAAATGTTTTCTTAGCCCGTTTTGGAGCCTCCCTACCAACCTTTTGCGACATCTTGTCTTGCTTCATCAAGTACGCAAGCTTCAGTTTTTTTCATGCACAAAGGCAGCATGTCAATGACATCTTGATGCATTTCCCTCATAGGTTGTTCACCTGGACTTGGTCCAACTACAGACTAAGCAAATTCCTAAAGAAAATTGTGCATTTCTAGAGGGAAACCAACCTTCCCTCCAAAAATTGCGCAATTTTGTCTAGCATCCTGCTAGGCTCCATAATTGCGTAATTCTGCCAGCCAACACTCCTTGCAGGAATTGTGAAAATTTCCCTAGCAGGGCCATTCAACCCAGAATTTGCACAAATATAGGCAGTAGTCAGCTGCTCTACCCAGAAATTGTGCAAACCTCTTAGGTTGTCAGCCCAACTCCCAGCTAGAAATGGGCATTTTCCTCAAGCAGTTGAGAAGTTTTGTGCATGAGCAGTCCAATTGGCCATTTCAACCTAGGACCAAGAAAAATTGACTTGCATGAATTTATTTTTCCCAGAATAGAAAAAGGAAACATGCTAAAGGCATCCCATGATTTAGGGAGCTATTTTTAGTAACTGGAGGTTACATGCAAAGTTGTTTTAGAAACTTCCCTTCAAGTGTCACTTTTTCCTAGATTTGTGGTATGCGCGTTATGAGCCAAAAATTATTTATTCGATTCATTAGAGATCATTCTTTCACATTTATCTTGGAGCTCTAACATCTCACAGCACATCCAGGACTCTTTGACACATCTGGCTCAGTTATTCACGGGTAAGTGGCCTCAACTCATCTTTTTTAGCATTTTTGTCGCTTTTTGTGTATTCTCTTGTGTGAGTGTTGTTTGCTTGATTTATTTGAACACTTGTTGTCGTTTACATGTATACTAAATTGTCCTAGCTATGTTTTAGTTTTCGTTTCTATCTCACTGTTGTCCCATGCATGAAACTGTTTTGCACGAACGTTTGCCGAACCAGCGAATTACTTCACCCACATGCATGTTGATCTATTTGCTGAATCTTTCATTCATGTTTTGCATGCACTGTCAATCACTTCTGCTTTCACTTAGTGTCACCATGAATTCACCGTCTTATTTTCTTTCAGTTGCCCATCGGCGAGTCGAGCTAACCTTGGCCTGGACTCTGCCTTCACTGAGATTACATTGCGCAATTTAGGGAAGGAAGGCTCTGCCTTCCTCTCCAGAAATGCACATTTTTTCTTAGCACTACCCTTTAGAATTGTTTTGTGCATTTTTGAGGGGCAGTGACTGTTGGCCCAAAAAATTACACAATGCAGTCCTTGACCCTGCAGTCACTCCCAACTGGAGTTTTGCATTGCACAATCCCAACAGCCAGCAGCCAGTCTAGATTGCGCATTGTGCAGATCCAACATCCAGTCTTGACTCCCAGACAACCCAGACTGCGTTTTACATAATTTTGGTAGCTAGTCACCCAACCTTCTAGGAGAAATTGTGCAATATTTCCCATCAGTTTCCCTAGTATGTGTTGTGTCATTCCCCGAAGTTGCTTTTTTTTCACTGACATATCTCTTGCCATGCATGTTGCTTGTCTTCAAATCTCTTAGATATTCATCTGTCCCAATGGATTCCAAGAGAATAGGATCTCAGGACACTGATGGAAATGTAGTTGGAGTAGCAGTTGAGCAAGTGTCCTCTAGTATGCCCATCTATGAAGATACATAGTTGTATCTAGACAAGGACATCAAACTGAAGTGGAAAGAGGTCAATGAAACATTTACAGTCACTTTTGGATAACACCTTGAAGACCAAAAGGTGTATGTGAACATTCACAAGTCCGGCTTATACCAGATTGCATTCAGATATCTCGTTTTCCCATGCACAAACATGATACACTGGATCATCTCTCACATTGATCTCGAGATGATGACCTTGAGCAATGTCAGTGGGACGAAGCTTGCAACCTTATGGGAACACGATTATGATGAGATGTATTAGATGCGAGAGCCTGTGACTGTCATGAATACTCCTTTCAACTTACCCAACAATAGTGCTAACTCTAGAGACATTAAGAAGAATTGGGTAAAGGAGCCAGCTCGATTTAGGTTGACACCCAACCAAATCTACAAGAAAAAGATGTTGAGGAAGGTGTAACAATACTTGATCATATTTTCTTGTCGACTGTATGGCCAAGCAATCACGGAAACCTTCCCACAGAGTTGGGTGGTTGCACTGGACCAATTGGCTAGAGAAGGAAAACCTTGTAACTGGTCTGACATATTGGCTCGTCAGCTGAAGGAACAAGTAACAAAGGCTCGACAGTCACCTAGAGGTATGCATGAAGATATTTACATGTCCGACTACATCCTAGATGCAGTCTATGCTCGACAAGGTTTCCGAGTTTGGAGTGGGCATGGTCACCAACGTAGATTGATGTGAACATGTATTTCAAGTTGTTGTTTGAATGTAGCTTCAAAGGAGTAATCACAGGGCTGTCTGATCATTTTTTCACCCCTATGTACAAGATTATATTCAAACAAGATCCACCCTGCATGTCAAAGGAAGAAATGGAGGCATTGATAGGCATTGTAGATTGGTATGCCTCACTATCTGATGCTTTCATCCAAATGTTCAGTGCAGAGAAGCCTCTACATGTTCTGCCAAAGTTTGCCTTGGATGTACTTGTCATGCAGGAAGTAGCATATCACATCTCTGTAGGATTGACATATAGACTTCATCGGAGGAAGAAGGCACCTTGGCCTGCTCCTCCATTGCAGATTGGGTTATATGAGATCGAGAGTATCAAGAAAGCGGATGTTGAAGAAAAACTAATGAAGAAGTACCCATTCGAACTCCAAAGCTACAATCCGTATGAACCACATTGCATTGTGAAGGATCACTGCATGAGAGTTCAGTACAACATGATCCATGGGGCATGCTATTAGGCTGAGGAGGACCCATGCAGATATTGCTATAGTTTCTCCAGAGCCAATGAACCAATCGTCTTCGCTGTGGAGTGGTTAGCAAAGCAACATGAAGCAACATCATGAAGAGCACCAATAGTAGCAACAATAGAAGCAATGGCAATAGAGCCAAGCATACCAGTGTGCGACAAAGGGAAGAGGAATATTGTTAGCTGCATGGAGGAGGTGAAAAGCTGTAAGTTTCGATCAGATCCACTTGCAAAGAAAAGAACTATACCTATAGAGGTGAAGAGGAAGCAACGCGACAAGAGAATCACGTGAAGCAAAAAGGACAAGAAGAAAATGGAAGAAGCAGAGAAGGAGTTGCATGAGTTGAGGGAGAAACACCAAAAGGAACAAGAGCTACGCAAACAGGAGAGGGAAGTGCAAAAATAGCAGATACAATAGGGGATCGCAACATGTTCAAACAGACGAAGCAACTCCCGTACAAGTGGTTGATTCATCTAAACAATTGGCGTCATGCGAATAGGGTGAACCATCACAGGGGCAAGACTTCGCTCATGAGATAGAACAAGCACTTCAACAACTGGATGCAGGCATGGAGCAGTAGGAGTTGGAACAGGACACCGACCACATGCCTCACCACAAAGAGGTCAAATCACCCACTTCAATGGATCCAAATGATGAGCAAGTCTCAAATTACCAAGGAGGTACTGAGATCCTTGGTGATCAGCTAGAAGAAGAGATGATATTGTTTGATGAATCCCAACATAGAGTTGTGTAGTATCGGAGAGTGTCAACGCCGGAGGATCAAACGTCTCTTGCTCAAGTTGAAGAATGAGTGATCATGACTGATGTACAACAACATGCATCTGCCTTGGCCGATGCAACTAGAGTGTATGCCAAAGTCACTAGCTCAAGTGTTTGCTTCCTAATAGCTGCTCATGAGTAAATGGAAAAGGGACTACAAACTACCAAACAAGGAGGAGAATTGGTGACAATTTCTGCCCGAGCTAAACTAAAGAAGAAAATACTAGATGAAGTTTTGTCTCTTGACATAGTTATGCGAGCATTGTACTCCAAGTTTGGTACCGTGCACAAGGTAGTTGTCCATATCAACGGATGGTAGTAGGGATGTGATAGAAGAGAACATATATTGATGAATGTGTGTGCTACTATTGATGACATGCAAACATGGACGATGAAGTATAAGGGAACCCCGCTTCACTTGCCAAAGATGATGAGGGCCAATGTGATTGAGCTGAAATCACGTATCTAGAGTCAGATTCGGAACAATGAGGACCTCCCACAACTCATCACTAGCATACAAGCTTCCCATGCACAAGTATTCAAGAGCATGGATGATGTGGTGCACACACATGAGATCCCATCACTTGGGACTTACACCCAAGTGAAGATTAAGAAGGAGGTTTGACTAGATCCTAACTCATACTTCGACAATTTGATGCACATCGCCACCAGCCTAGACTTGCCTATTAGTGTAGACATCATGCACAAGTATGTTGCTGGTCTAGCCACATTGAAGACAATGATGTGCATGCTTTCAGGTGAGTTGCATAGAGGAGCCCAAGCAGTGCACCCGAATGCGATGGAGGCAAGGGTCAGGTTTTAGACAGATGTCACCTCAGAACACATGGACACTATCAGGGACTACAGAGCTTGGTATCAACATGTTATTATTGAATAGCATGAGGATGTTGAGCAGTTGGACTTCTATAGTTGTATGAGTTAGAGTGATGTCTAGTTTGGCTTGCTCAAGCCATTGTGTTCACATGGGTACACGTGCATTGTAATGCTGATTCATGTCAAGTGTAAGTCAAGTGTCAATAGTGGATGTAACATTCCTAGAGTAGGTGAAGAGTCATGAGGGTAGTTGAACAGTCACAAAGGGGAAGGTCAAGGGGCACCCTACTCTTTGCTATAAATAGTCCCTCGTAACTCATTGTATTGGCTTTTGGTAAGCCAAGCCTTTGATAAGACTGTCTTGGAAAGAGCTTGGTCAATATTGTAATGCGCCTTGGCTTCTCCACTGCATGGAGCTAGTTCATATCTTTGGAGGAGCAGACAGATGTGGCTATAACATTCTACTGTTTGGGCTAGCAAGTTTACATGGATGTATTGTATGATTGGAATTTACACTTCTTTATATAATAAGAGGAAGCAAGTTTTCATGCATATGTTGTTATTGTAGTTGGACTGTTCCGATTGCTGTAGCAATGTATGTTGTTTAACTTACGTAGTTGTGTATGAACACTTTTGTATGCAATTATATGAATCTTGTTGCAGATGTGTTGTTAGTTTAGTCATCATTTGGATTGCCGACTCACCTGCTTTCCAGTTTGTGATGCATCTTCGCTCGTGTGTTCCCTTCCCAACTGAGTACTGTTATAGGTTTCCAAGGGGCACTCATCTCACCCCCCATGTGTTAGAACCTCTCATGCACCTTCCTTGACTCATTGCAGTGGTCACACCCTTGCTACTGACAGAGTTATCTTACTTGCCTCTATGCGACATCGCGGTCAAGGCATTACTTTACGACCCAATACTGGGACTCCTACATCAAATGGTCTGAGGTATAATTGGGACTTCTTACTAGGGACATCCCCTTGAAATATTGGCGGGTCCAACACCGTAAAAATATTCCCTTGGGTTTGTAATATTTATCTTATGGTTTATATACCTTGGGTTTATAATATTAATCCCTTGGGTTTAATATGATTCCCTTATGTTTATAGTACCTTGGGGTTTTATAATTGTCACATTATGTCAAAGATTGTCTCAATATGAAAATCAACAATGTTCCAACGTTGCATTGTGACAAAGATTGTCTCAATATGAAAATCAACCATGTTAAACCATGGTCAATCATGGTCACCTTGAGACAAATATTGTCTCTTTGTCCAACGTCACATTGTGATAAACATGGTCATCCATAGTCAACCATGTTCTAACGTTTGATTGTGAAAAAGGTTGACTCAATACGAAAATCAACCATGGTAAACCATTATAAACCATGGTCAATATCCATGGCCACATTGTGACAAAGATTGTCTCTTGGTCCAATGTGACATTATGACAACATGGTCATCCATGGTCAACCATGGTCTGATGTCGCATTGTGACAATGATTGTCTTAATATGAAAATCAACTATGGTCAACCATTTTCTAATGACGCATTTTGAGAAAGGTTGTCTCAATATGAAAATTAATCATGGTTAACCATAGTCCAACGTCACATTGTGACAAAAATTTTTACATTATGAAAATCAATTGTGTTAAACCATGTTTTTTTTAGGGTTAATAATATTATTCCCTTGGGTTTATAATCCTTTGGGTTTTTATTATGAATCCCTTGGGTTTATTATTCTATTGGGTTTATAATATTTATCTTAGAGTTTATATACCTTAGTTTTATAATATTAATCCATTGGGTTTAATATTATTCACTTGGGTTATAATACTTTGGGGTTTTATAATTGTCACATTTTGCCAATTATAATATGTCACATTGTTTCAAAGATTGTCTTAATATGAAAATCAATCATAGTCAAACATGGTCCAATGTTGCATTGTGACAATGATTATCTCAATATGAAAATCAACCATGGTCCAACTTCGCTTTTTGACAAATATTATCTCGACATCAAAATAAATCATGGTCAAGCATGGTCCCATGTCATGTTTTGACAAGGATGGTCTCAATATGAAAATCAACCATGGTCAACCATGTTCCAAGGCCACATTGTGACTCTTTTATATAAAGGTAGTCTCAATATGAAAATCAACCATCCTCAACCATGGTCAACCATGGTTAATAACCATGATCACATTGTGACAAATATTGTCCCTTGGTCCAACGTCACATCGTGAGAACCATGGTCATCTATGGTTAACCATGTTCCAACATGACATTGTGACAAATATTGTCTCTTCGTTAATGCCACATTATGACAACATAGTCATCCATGGTCAACCATGGTCTGACGTCACATTGTGTAAAGGATTGTTTCAATATCAAAATAATCCATGGTCAACCATGTTAAACCATTATACAACATCACATTGTGAGAAAGGTTGTCTCAATATGAAAATCAATCATGGTCAACCATATTCCAACGTCACATTGTGACAAAATTTTTGCCACTATGAGAATCAACTATGGTGAACCATGTTTATTGTAGGGTTTATAATATTTCTTAGGGTTTATATACCTTGGGTTTATAATATTTATCCCTCAGATTTAATTTTATTCTCTTGAGCTTATAATCCATTAGGGTTTGAGTATTAATCCCTTAGGTTTATAATATTTATGTTAGGCTTTATACACCTTGGGTTTATAATATTAATCCCTTGGGTTTAATATTATCCCCTTAGGTTTATAATACTTTGGGGTTTTATAATTATCAAATTGTGTTAAAGATTGTCTAAATATGAAAATCAACCATGGTCAACCATGTTCCAACATCGCATTGTGGCAAAGATTGTCTCAATATGAAAATTAACCATGTTCAACCATGGTCAATCATGGTCAATCATGGTTAAGAAACATGGTCACATTGTGACAAAGATTGTCTCTTGGTCCAATGTCACATTGTGACAACCATTATCATCCATGGTCAACCATGTTCTAACATCCCACTGTGACAAATATTGTCTCAATATGAGAATCAACCATAGTTAGCCATGGTAAATCATGGTCAACCATGGTCAATAACCATGGCGACATTGTGACAAATATTGTCTCTTGGTCCAACATGACATTATGACAACATGTTCATCCATGGTCAACCATGGCCTGACATTGCATTGTGGCAATGATTGTCTTAATAAGAAAATCAACCATGGTCAACCATTTTCCAACATCGCATTGTGAGAAAGGTCTCCTCAATATGAAAATTAATCATGCTTAACCATTGTCCAACATCACATTGTGACAAAGATTTTTTGTCAATATGAAAATCAATCGTGGTCAACCATGTTTATTTCAGGGTTTATAATCCTTTGGGTTTTTAGTATGAATCCCTGGGGTTTATTATTCCCTTGGGGTTATAATATTTATCTTAGGGTCTATATATAGCTTAGGTTTAATATTAATCTCTTGGGTTTAATATTATTTGCTTGGGTTTATAATACCTTGGAGTTTTATAATTTTCACATTGTGCGAATTATAATATGTCACTTTGTTTCAAAGATTGTCTCAATATGAAAACCAATCATGGTTAACCATGGTCTGATGTTGCATTGTGACAATGATTGTCTCAATATGAAAATCAACCATGGCCAACCATGTTCCAATGTTGCTATGTGACAAATATTGTCTTGATATTAAAATCAATCATGGTTAAGCATGGTCCCATGTTGCATTTTGACAAGGATTGTCTCAATATGAAAATCAACCATGTCAACCATGTTCCAATGCCTCATTGTGACAAATATTGTCTCAATATGAAAATAAACCATGGTCAATAACCATGTTCACATTGCAACAAATATTGTCCCTTAGTCCATTTTCACATTGTGACAACCATGGTCATCCATGGTCAACCATGTTCTAATGTCGCATTGTGACAAAGATTGTCTCTTCGTACAATGTCACATTATGACAATATAGTCATCCATGGTCAACCATGGTTTGATGTCGTACTGTGTCAAAGAATGTCTCGATATCAAAATCAACCATGCTCAACCATTGTCCATTGTCGCGTTGTGAGAAAGTTTGTCTCAATATGGAAATCAATCATGATCAACCATAGTCTAATGTCACATTGTGACAAATATTTTGTCAATATGAAAATCAACCATGGTTAATCATGTTTATTTTAGGGTTTATAATATTTATCTTAGGGTTTATATACCTTGGGTTTATAATATTTATCCCTTGGGTTTAATATTATTCTCTTGGGTTTATAATCCCTTGGGTTTTTAGTATTAATCCCTTCGGTTTATTAGTCCATTGGGTTTGCAATATTTATATTAGGGTTATATACCTTGGGTTTATAATATTAAACCCTTGGGTTTATAATACCTTGGGGTTTTATAATTGTCACATTATGTGAAAGATTGTCTCAATATGAAAATCAACCATGGTCAACCATGTTCCAACGTCGCATTGTGACAAAGATTGTCTCAACATGAAAATCAACCATGGTTAATAACCATGGTCACATTGTGACAATGATTGTCTCTTGGTCCAACGTCACATTATGACAACCATGATAATCCATGGTCAACCATGTTCTAATGTTGCATTGTGACAAATATTGTCTCAATATGAAAATCAACCATGGTCAACCATGGTCAATAAATGTGGCCACATTGTGACAGATATTGTCTTTTGGTCCAATGTGACATTATCACAACATGGTCATCCATGGTCAACCATGGTTAATAACCATGGTCACATTGTGACAATGATTGTCCCTTGGTCCAATGTCACATTATGACAACCATGATCATCCATGGTCAACCATGTTCTAACATTGCATTGTGACAAATATTGTCTCAAAATATGAAAATCAACCATGGTCAACCATGGTCAATAATTGTGGCCACATTGTGACAAATATTGTCTTTTGGTCCAACGTGACATTATCACAACATGGTCATCCATGGTCAACCACGGTTTGATGTCGCATTGTGACAATGATTGTCTTGTAATGAAAATCAACCATGGTCAATCATTGTCCAATGTCACATTGTGAGAAAGGTTGTCTCAATATGAAAATTAATCATGGTGAACCATAGTCAAATCCTACATTGTGACAAATATTTTGTCAATATGAAAATCAACTATGGTCAAATATGGTCAAAAATATTTATTTCATGGTTTATAATATTATTCCCTTGGGTTTATAATCCTTTGGGTTTTAGTATGAATCCCTTGGGTTTATAATATTTATCTTAGGGTCTGTATACCTTAGGTTTATAATATTAATCCCTTGGGTTAAATATTATTCCCTTGTATTTATAATAGATTGGGGTTTTATAATTGTCACATTGTAACAATTTTAATATGTCACATTGTGTCAAAGATTGTCTCAATATGAAAATCAATCATGGTCAACCATGTTTCAATGTCACATTGGGATAAAGACTGTATGAATATAAAAATAAACCATGCTCACATTATGACAAAAATTGTCTCTTGGTCCAACATCACATTATGACAACCATGGTCATCCATGGTGAACCATGTTCCAACGTTGCATTGTGACAAAGATTTACTCAATATGAAAATCAACCATGGTCAACCATGATTATTCATGGTTAGTAACCATGGTCACATTGTGACAAAGATTGTCTCTTGGTCCAACGTCACATTGTTAGAAAGATTGTCTCCATACGAAAATCAATCATTGCCAACCATGGTCCAATGTTCCATTGTGACAAATATTGGCTCAATATGAAAATCAACTATGGTAAACCATGATTTTTTTAGGGTTTATATACCTTGAGTTTATAATATTGATCCCTTCAGTTTAATATTATCTCCTTTATCTCCTTGCATTTAAATCCCTAGGGTTTTTAGTGTAAATACCTTGGGTTTATTAATGTAAGGGTTCATATTAGTAGGGTATAATTTTATTCATAGGGTTTTTAATATTATTCATTGGGTTAAATATAAATCCTTGACTTGAATTAATTAATATAAATTTAAAAAAAAAATCAATATTTATATTAATAAAAAACATATTAATATTAATGAAACAATATTAATAAATAATAATAATAATAATTAGTTAATTATTATCATTATTTATTAATTACTTATGAATGGATTAATTAATTAATTAACTTATTTACAAATTAATTTTGAATAATTTAATAACAATACTTATATTATAATTAATTAGCAATATTATTATTTTTTGCAATATTAATTTTATTATTATGTATTTATAAATGGCTTGTGTGGTAGATACAAATGAATGCGTTCGATGTATATCAACCGCATTTAATTAATTAAATGTGGTTGTGCTAGTTTTAATAAATTTAAGTAAATCTTTCAAGAAAACTATATAATTTTGAAGAGATATACTTTTAATTAAGAAGTTTTTACTATAATGTAAAATATTTACATATAAATTCATAAAATTTCAATTACTACAATAAATGTTATGGATTGAACCGGTGACCAAATCGGAAAACCCTTTGAAATAGGAACTAGTCGGATCTAGATCGAAACTAGTAAAAAAAAACAGACTGACCAAAAACACATAAAATATTTATTTTTTTAAAGAAAAACATATATACATTCATGTGAATCCATAGGAATCCAAACTATTTAGGCACAAATAAGAAAAATTTCTCATTTATATAGCATGTGAGGGTGGACATAACCAAAATAACATCGATCACAATCCATCTCTGACCTAAAAATACACCAACAAAGAGACTTTAGATGGCCTCTAGCATAAAACAAATTCATGCTACAAAAAATTCCTACCTATCATCAAAATCATTCCCTATATTGGGATCTTCATGATCAATATCTCCCTCTAAGCATTAAAATAAGATAGAAAAAGCGTAGCATGTAAAGTCAAGATTTTGTTTGACTGATGGGTACAATTTTAGTAGTGCCATGACAACTAATGGAAATAACATGAAGGTACACATAGGGTTTAGCGCTATTGATTAAATACTAGTTGCATACCCTGGTACATGACAAAATTTGATGGAAACGTTGCAATCTCCCCAATCTTGAAAACTATTAAGTCTACTGCATTTTGAGTGAGATCTAAAGTTGTACTTTCTCCATATGAAATCCAATGTGGTCGAAACCAATTTTAAACATCCTGAGTTATTTCATGGTAATGTTAAAAATTTTAAGTAAAAAGGATGAAAATGAAAGATAAAGGAGAATGACATAGCAATACCAAGGCCATAAGCTTGAATATTAGGTTTCCCCACTAAAAAGTATTGGTTTCTCTTAAACGAAATTGTGTTTGGAATATCTTTCGTGGAATTCTATGGAACTAGATAGCTCGGAACAAACTTTGGCCGGCTCGACACTGAACGGATCATTTCTAGTTCTGAACCTCAAATAAGATTACTTTGGCCCATAAATCGGTCGGACCAGCTGATTCCACTGCCTCATTGTGACAAATATTGTCTCAATATGAAAATAAACCATGGTCAATAATCACGGTCACATTGCAACAAATATTGTCCCTTACTCCATTGTCACATTGTGACAACCATGGTCATCCATGTTCCAATGTCGCATTGTGACAAATATTGTCTCTTCGTACAATGTCACATTATGACAATATAGTCATCCATGGTCAACCATGGTTTGATGTCGTATTGTGTCAAAGATTGTCTCGATATCAAAATCAACCATGCTCAACCATTGTCAAATGTCGTGTTGTGAGAAAGTTTGTCTCAATATGGAAATCAATCATGATCAACCATAGTCTAATGTCACATTGTGACAAATATTTTGTCAATATGAAAATCAACCATGGTTAATCATGTTTATTTTAGGGTTTATAATATTTATCTTAGGGTTTATATACCTTGGGTTTATAATATTTATCCCTTGGGTTTAATATTATTCTCTTGGGTTTATAATCCCTTGGGTTTTTAGTATTAATCCCTTCGATTTATTAGTCCATTGGGTTTGCAATATTTATATTAGGGTTATATACCTTGGGTTTATAATATTAAACCCTTGGGTTTATAATACCTTGGGGTTTTATAATTGTCACATTGTGTGAAAGATTGTCTCAATATGAAAATCAACCATGGTCAACCATGTTCCAATGTTGCATTGTGACAAAGATTGTCTCAACATGAAAATCAACCATGGTTAATAACCATGGTCACATTGTGACAATGATTGTCTCTTGGTCCAACGTCACATTATGACAACCATGATCATCCATGGTCAACCATGTTCTAATGTTGCATTGTGACAAATATTGTCTCAATATGAAAATCAACCATGGTTAACCATGGTCAATAACTGTGGCCACATTGTGACAAATATTGTCTTTTGGTCCAATGTGACATTATCACAACATGGTCATCCATGGTCAACCATGGTTAATAACCATGGTCACATTGTGACAATGATTGTCCCTTGGTCCAATGTCACATTATGAAAACCATGATCATCCATGGTCAACCATGTTCTAACATTGCATTGTGACAAATATTGTCTCAATATGAAAATCAACCATGGTCAACCATGGTCAATAATTGTGGCCACATTGTGACAAATGTTGTCTTTTGGTCCAACATGACATTATCACAACATGGTCATCCATGGTCAACCATGGTTTGATGTCGCATTGTGACAATGATTGTCTTATTATGAAAATAAACCATGGCCAATCATTGTCCAATGTCACATTGTGAGAAAGGTTGTCTCAATATGAAAATTAATCATGGTGAACCATAGTCAAATCCTACATTGTGACAAATATTTTGTCAATATGAAAATCAACTATGGTCAAATATGGTCAAAAATATTTATTTCATGGTTTATAATATTATTCCCTTGGGTTTATAATCCTTTGGGTTTTAGTATGAATCCCTTGGGTTTATAATATTTATCTTAGGGTCTGTATACCTTAGGTTTATAATATTAATCCCTTGGGTTAAATATTATTCCCTTGTATTTATAATAGATTGGGGTTTTATAATTGTCACATTGTAACAATTTTAATATGTCACATTGTGTCAAAGCTTGTCTCAATATGAAAATCAATCATGGTCAACCATGTTTCAATGTCACATTGGGATAAAGACTGTATGAATATAAAAATAAACCATGCTCACATTATGACAAAAATTGTCTCTTGGTCCAACATCACATTATGACAACCATGGTCATCCATGGTGAACCATGTTCCAACGTTGCATTGTGACAAAGATTTACTCAATATGAAAATCAACCATGGTCAACCATGATTATTCATGGTTAGTAACCATGGTCACATTGTGACAAAGATTGTCTCTTGGTCCAACGTCACATTGTTAGAAAGATTGTCTCCATACGAAAATCAATCATTGCCAACCATGGTCCAATGTTCCATTGTGACAAATATTGGCTCAATATGAAAATCAACTATGGTAAACCATGATTTTTTTAGGGTTTATATACCTTGAGTTTATAATATTGATCCCTTCAGTTTAATATTATCTCCTTTATCTCCTTGCATTTAAATCCCTTGGGTTTTTAGTGTAAATACCTTGGGTTTATTAATGTAAGGGTTCATATTAGTAGGGTATAATTTTATTCATAGGGTTTTTAATATTATTCATTGGGTTAAATATAAATCCTTGACTTGAATTAATTAATATAAATTTAAAAAAAAAATCAATATTTATATTAATAATAAAACAATATTAATATTAATGAAACAATATTAATAATTAATAATAATAATAATTAGTTAATTATTATCATTATTTATTAATTACTTATGAATGGATTAATTAATTATATTAATTATTTTACAAATTAATTTTGAATAATTTAATTAACAATACTTATATTTATAATTAATTAGAAATATTATTATTTTGTAATATTAATATTATTATTATGTATTTATAAATGGCTTGTATGGTAGATACAAATGAATGCCTTCGATGTATATCAACCGAATTTAATTAATTAAATGTGGTTGTGCTAGTTTTAATAAATTTAAGTAAATCTTTCAAGAAAACTATATAATTTTGAAGAGATATACTTTTAATTAAGAAGTTTTTACTATAATGTAAAATATTTACATATAAATCCATAAAATTTAAATTACTACAATAGATGTTATGGATTGAACCGGTGACCAAATCGGAAAACCCTTTGAAATAGGAACTAGTCGGATCTAGATCGAAACTGGTAAAAAAAACAGACTGACCAAAAACACATAAAATATTTATTTTTTTAAAGAAAAACATATATACATTCATGTGAATCCATAGGAATCCAAACCATTTAGGCACAAATAAGAAAAAGTTCTCATTTATATAGCATGTAAGGGTGGAAATAACCAAAATAACATCGATCACAATCCATCTCTGACCTAAAAATACACCAACAAAGAGACTTTAGATGGCCTCTAGCATAAAACAAATTCATGCTACAAAAAATTCCTACCTATCATCAAAATCATTCCCTATATTGGGATCTTCATCATCAATATCTCCCTCTAAGCATTAAAATAAGATAGAAAAAGCGTAGCATGTAAAGTCAAGATTTTGTTTGACTGATGGGTACAATTTTAGTAGTGCCATGACAACTAATGGAAATAACATGAAGGTACACATAGGGTTTAGCGCTATTGATTAAATACTAGTTGCATACCCTGGTACATGACAAAATCTGATGGAAACATTGCAATCTCCCCAATCTTGAAAACTATTAAGTCTACTGCATTTTGAGTGAGATCTAAAGTTGTACTTTCTCCATATGAAATCCAATGAGGTCGAAACCAATCTTAAACATCCTGATTTATTTCATGGTAATGTTAAAAATTTTAAGTAAAAAGGATGAAAATGAAAGATAAAGGAGAATGACATAGCAATACCAAGGCCATAAGCTTGAATATTAGGTTTCCCCACTAAAAAGTATTGGTTTCTCTTAAACGAAATTGTGTTTGGAATATCTTTCATGGAATTCTATGGAACTAGATAGCTCGGAACAAATTTTGGCCGGCTCGACACTGAACGGATCATTTCCGGTTCTGAACCTCGAATAAGACTACTTTGGCCCATAAATCGGTCGGACCAGCCGATTCCACTGGTTCTGATCTAGTTCTGATAACATTGATTACAATTAAATAAAAGTATATATTTTTAAATTGTACATGAAGTTTTTAGTGTTATATTCATGTTATCAAAAAATCATGTATTTATTCTTATTTTAACAATTTTGCTTTTTCAAACAAAATAAAGAAATATTGTTGATCTTTTAAATTATGGTTGATCATGATTTTATAATATTTTAATTTTATTTTATCCTCTAATTCTTTATCACACTACATATTCTCATTATTAGGTATAATTTAATACTTTTAATATCATCAATATTCTAAAAATTTGATTTGATTTGATTTTTATTTTTATTTTCCAGTGACAAAACTAAGGCTTAAACCCATAGGGTGTAGACTAGTGGGTGACAAGGTATATTCTTAAAGAATACCTTGTATAAAAGTCACAAGTTCAAACCCTAATTTACCCATGTTTGCACCCCCTTGGTGGTTAGTGTGGTAGCGGTCAAAATCAACAGTGTATCATGTGAGTATGAACTTGGCCTAACTATCGATTCCACTAGTTACAAATAAAATATGATATAACCAAGACTTGTCTTTTTTATACCATCACCACTTGAGCCATAGGTGGTTTTCCTAGAGCTTGAAGAAATTTGGGGAGCCTCTTGTCATTTATTTAGTTTATCTTGTTTTTATATATTAAGTACCTAGTCATATTCATTATTTGAATTGGAGAAAGGTGTAAGGAGTGATGCCTATTGATAATGATGGCATTGATGTCAAATGTCTATGGGTCATTGATATATTTGATTAATGTTGATTGGGTTAAGATTAATTTATGTTAAAGGATTAATTGGAATGCAAAAGCTGAAATTGATGTGAAGTGCAAAAGCTAAACATTATTAAATATGTTGATTGAATTGGAAAATGGCACATGACATCTTGAGTCATAAGTTGGAAAATGTATGCTTTTATTAAAGTTTCAACGGCATTAACATGTAACTGGTACAAATATGGAAAATATAGGCAATACAAATCTAAAACGTTTCAAGATTTGTCTTATGCAACCGTTGTTGCTGGTCCATTTTATTGTAGCTCTATTTTATATTACAAAATTATGATTTTCAGTTTTGAAAATGAAGGTAGCTAGCAGACATCCTTAGAAGACCAAGAGAAAACTCCATATTTCGTATTCCTACACACAATACAAAAATTCAATAATAGATGCTTATAAAAGATACATTGTTTAATGAGAAAAGAACTTTTGGAGGTGAAAATTTTTGTATCAGAGGGTTCATGTGCAACATTCTAATTAGGAGAAGAAGAGAAAGTAGAAGAAAAGGAACTAAAATGAAGAAGAGAATAAGAGAAGAAGAGAATATGATTAGTAGACTTGAGGGCAGAAATTGATATTAGGTAACCAAAAAACTTGACTTTTCTTTGTGATTTGTAGATTTCATTCTCTTTGCAAGTTGTATTTTGATGAAGAACATGTTGTGGCATGTTGAGGTAGGAGCCTCCTATGGGTTGTAGCTTGTAGAAAACTATGGGAGTTGGAGCTTCCTTGAGGTAAATACCTCTTGTAGGTTGGAGCCTACAAAAATATGATGTAATTGGGGAGTAGGAGCTTGCCTTCACATCACTTTCAATCAAAATTTCATGGTTTTCTTCGTTATGGGTTTTTACTTAAATCTGGTATCTTCATATGTTGTTTCTTTAATGTTGGATGAATTATATTGAATTTTGAATAAGTATATATGAAAATGTCTCTCTCCAGTAACTAAAAAATGAAACCATCAATGATTGAGTATATACATAAGTCAATAACTGCATAAGAAGAAATTTAAGTTGAGCAGAAATATAAGTTTTAAAATTACTGATTCACCCCCCTCTCAGTAATTTCAAAACATATATCAATTGATATCAAAGAAGGTTCCGTCAGTACGAATCTAACAACTGGAAAGAGAACCTAAATCATTGGAATGGGTAGTCAGGAAGGTTGCCCAACAAATAAATCTCCTTTACTTACTGACACAACTAATGCATTCTCAAAAGTGAGGATGAAGACATATTTAATATCTCTTGGAGTAGAAGTTTGGGACGCTATGTTGATGGGATATGAAGAACCAAAGACAATGAGTGGTGAAAAAGATGAACAAATGGAATTTATAGTTAATGCGAAAGATATGAATTCTCATTTTAGTGGATTAAGTGAGTTTGAATTTATTAAAGTAATGCATTGTAAGACAACAAAATAAATTTGGGTTAAACTAGAAAATATTCACGAAGGAGATAAAAAGGTAAATATGACCAGATTACAAGCATATAGAATGTAGTTTGAAACTTTAAAAACGAATGAAGATGAAGACATTTATAAGTTCTTTTTAAAAGTTGTTGAAGTTGTTAATGTCATGATGGGTTTAGGAGAAACAATCAAATAAATTGAAATAATTCAAAAAATATTGAGGTCATTACCTTCTAAGTTCAATCCTAAGGTTTCATCTATAAAAGACGCAACTCACTTTGGGACTTTGAGTAGGAATAAACTACTTTGTTCCTTGATAACATATAAGATGAGAATTCCAAAAGGAAATTCAACCACCAGAGATGCAACTTTCTAAGAAAACAAATCTATAGAGGAAAGACAATGTTCATTCTAAGGTTCTGATGAAGAAGAAGCAAATTGTTTTAGAATATTGAAGAAAGGTACATGTAAGTACGAAGGAAAAATTCCATTGAAGTGTTTCAATTGTGGAACAATGGGACATTATGCCTCCAAATTCCCTTATAATAAATAACAAAATCTAACTAGAGCGAAAGAAAAGAACAAGTCTAATGAAATACAAAGAGATAAAAGGTTTAAAAGGAAAAGCTTCTATGCTCAAGAATATTGTACTAGTGAATTCATGTTGATGGTTTTTGAAGAACTTGAAAAAGATTGTATGGAATATGAAGAAGAAGAGGAAGGTGAAATAGATCTTAAGGTGGAGTTGATCAATGCCCTAGATGAAATAGACAAACTTAAACAATAGAATATGAATCAAAAATAGATTTTGTTGAAATATGTAGAAGAAGTATCAATTTCAGAAGAAATTATCAAGTTGAAGAAATTTCCAATGAATCCTCTAGTGAAGATTGTACTAGTGAATTCATGTAGATGGTTTTGGAAGAACTTGAAAAATAATGTATGGAATATGAAGAAGAAGAGGAAGGTGAAATAGATCTTGAGGTGGATTTGATCAATGCCCTAGATGAAATAGACAAACTTAAACAAAAGAATATGAATCAAAAATAGATTTTGTTGAAATATGTAGAAGAAGTATCAATTTCAGAAGAAATTATCAAGTTGAAGGTTGAACTTGAATAAGCAAAGAAGGTGGAAGACATTTTGTCGCAACAAATAAGGATAAAAGTTAGGAGTGTGAAAGATTGGAAGAAGATGTGGTAATTCTGAAGAAAATGATAGAAAAGGCACAAACTAATTTGAACATGAACATTCAACACATAAAAGGATTTAAAAAATTGGATGTAATATTAAATGATTAGAGGTATCCACTCATAAAGTCTAGGTTAGGTTATGAAGGAGAATCTTGTGAAACCGAGACAAAGGACCAAAAAAAAATTACCTTTTAAAAAGCTATCAAGGGATACAATGATAGTTCACATCAATCTGAGAATAAAAATTTGAGCAACACTCCAACATAAAATGAGTAGTGGCGATGAAGCACTATTGAAAAAGTGAAGAAGACAAAAGGAATGGATAATCAAACAAAAACCATCTATTAGGCCTCCTAATTTGCCATCATTTCACCATTATTTATAATCATCCTTTTAATCATTTGTGTTATTTTTTTCATATGTTCCTTACCCCATTTTCCACAAGATCTCATAAACACCTCATAAATATTTCCAACACTCAAAGTGGTTAATTTTCATACATTTTCTTTGATTTTAATGAATTAATTAGGGTTATGTTTGGTTTTAATAATGATGGTTTGGCCATTTCAAGTTTCTACAGTTCAGTCAAGTTTCTATAGCTATCTCCATGGTTGAGGTAGTAGCACCACTCTGTAAGTAAATCTGAAACATGGACATTGTTTCTGAAGGTTAAAATATGGATTTTTAGTGGTCAAATTCCACCTAGCTCACAAATGTGGACCTCTAGCAAGAAATAAAAGGAAAAACACAACAGAAATAAAAGGAAAAACTACTTCATAGGTTTAGATCAATTTCAATTTCACAATTAGGATTCCTTTCAAGTTCGAATGGATTAAGTTTCCTTCCAGTTTATTTTCAATTTTATAGGGTAGTCTTGTCTTTCAATTTCATAGAATAATTTTTTCATTCAATTTCACTAGAATAAGGGATTTTGATTGTTACAATGGACTTTGAAGTTCTCTCATTCATAATAGTTTGCTTTGAAACCACTTCTTAGTTTTGAGTAGAGAAAATAATGTGTATATGATTAATTAGATATAATCTAGATTTCATTTCCATTTGCAATAGTTCAATCTTCTTTTCCATTATCTTGTCATAAATAAGGTTCATTTTCATTTTTCAAGTTGAATAATTGAAAGTAAATTTCCTAGAACACACAATGCGTGTATATTTGACTAGTTCACGGAATCTTGAGTTTGAAGATTAAACACAAGTACTTTAACTGACAATCAAATTACCCAACACCATCAAAGACCATACTTTTTCAGGAGACAATATTATGAAATGTCAAGACTGTTATATCCACAAATGTCATCCAATTCCAGTTATGGAAGCTTTTTCTATGGGAACTGTTACTGCTGTAAAAATTTTGGACATAAAGCCATAAATTTCAAAACCTATGTCAAAATAAGTGATCTAAGAAATTCTAAGAGAAGTGAGGCTAATAACAGGTTCACAAACATAAAAAAAAATAACATGAATCTAGACAAAATTCCATTTGCTCCTCTCTTTGATATCACTGAATATTTCTAATATCATAACTTTGGGCACAAGTAAAATGAATGTCAGCTTAAAGACAATAGATTACCATTTCAGAACAATTGCATAACAAATGATTGCATGCAATGAAGAAAGAAGAAGGAACATAAGAAATTTTATAAGTGTGGCCTAGTTCGATATGCTCAAGATAAGGATAGTAAATGGTACATGGATAGTGGTTGCTCTAGACATATGGTAGGAAAAAGAAATTTTGTAACCCTAGATGAAAATGAAATTGAAAATTTCACCTTTGGAAATGATCAAGTGGGAAGAATTAGAGGAAATGACACAATTTGAATAATGGAAGAGGAAATGTGCAAGATGTGATGTTTATAGATGGTTTGAAATATAATTTGTTGAGTTAAGTTAGATGTGTGACAAAGGTTGTGATGTTATCTTTAGCACTCAAGGCTATGAAATTAGCTTAGCAACTACTGGGAAGATTTTGGCTAAAGGAGTTCAAATAGAGAATAATGTATACCTTTTGAAGGAAGATAATGAAGAGTGCTACATTAGCAAATAAGATGAATCTTGGCTATGGCATAGGAGATTGGGGCATCTCAATTTTGATCACATCACTAGGCTTAGTAAGAAGAGAGAAGTCAAAGATCTACCAAAGATAAATAAACCTCAAAACACTACTTACAAGTCCTGTCAAATGGGAAAGCAAACACGGACTTCATTCAAAGTCAAGGATAAGTTGTTTGTTGGGTTGTGTTATATTCTTTCCATGACTAGATGCCCTCGTTAATTGGGGGGTTAGAGGGGGCGCGGAGCGCCCCCTTCGTTGGACCGATTGATTAGTGGGGGTTTGTCACAGGGGGTTTGAGGGGGGTGCGTAGACCCCCTCGACAGGGTTCAGGGTAGTGCCCCGGGGGAATTTTTTTTTTGGACCCTATATTAGGTTGGGTGGACCTACCTATGGTTTTGTGCATGGTTTTTCGCACATGGTTTTGGATGCAATGGTTTTCGGTCCATGGTATTGGATGCTTCGACATGTATAAATATGTATTATAACATTGAAAGGAACAGAATGAAAAATCAATGTGGTAGTCTCGGTTTTGGGATCCAGGGGAAAACCTCAGTGTATATGTGTTTTATGTGTTATGCTCTCGCATTGTTTATTTTCTGTGTTTTAGAATTCATATGCAAGTAATTTCTATACGGGGTTAAAACCTACATTTGGTATCAGAGTTGTTTTGGCTTCAAGGGGATGCCTTTGTTGCTGAGGAGGTTCGCTCGGGCCAGTGGTAGACCCTGTTCAGTGGGAGTTCCATGGGATCAATTCTGGTGGTGAAAGAAGATGGTGAGTAGTGGAAAGATAGAGATCGAGAAATTTAATGGTCAGAGTTTTGAGTTGTGGAAACTGAATATGGAGGATCTATTGGTGGATAAAGATTAGTGGATCATGGTAGATCTAGGTACTAAACCAACATGAGTGTCCAATGAAGAATGGAAGATGTTGGGTCGGAAGGCAAAGAGAACAATATGATTGTGTGTCTTAGATTCAGTATTGCTAAATGTATCAGGGGAAGCTATGGCAAAGGCTTTGTGGGTCAAGTTAGGGACTTTGTACCAATCTAAGTCTCTGGTGAATAAACTGTTCCTAGGGAAAATGTTGTATAACCTGAGGATGAAGGATGGAGACTTAGTGATAGAGCATCTGAACACATTTAATATTGTGGTACGTCAGTTATTATATATTGATACTAAATTTCATATGAAGATAAGTGCATCAATTTTTTGTGTTCTCTACCAGATTCATGGGACAGTCTAGTTATTGCAATAGGTAGCAATGCAACTGCCTTGCAACTCGATGAAATAGTCTCATCCTTGCTGACAGAGGAGATGAGATGGAAAAATATGGAGAGCTAGAATGGTGATGCCTTGTCTGTACAAGGACGGTCCTAGAACAGAAACAAAAATAAGTGATCGAGTGGGAGATCCAAATCTAGAGGGAGATCTAAATATCTAGGAAAAGTTGTAAAGGTGGCGTGCTAGAAATGCGGAAAGGAAGGGCACTACAAAAGGGACTGTAAATCTAAAGCTCATGACAAAGGAAAGAGATCTGATGATACTCCTTCTGTAGAGGTGAAAACAACCTCAGATGAAGGTGGGGATGTGTACTTGGCTTCTTCAAGTACAAATGTAATCATGAGGCATGGTTGATTGACTCAGATGCCTACTTTCACTTCACTCCCCATAGAGAGTGGTTCTGTGAGTATGAGAAATATGATGGTGGTGATGTCTTCTTAGGGGATGACTGGAAGGCTAGAATCGTTGGTTGCAAAAAATTCAAGTTGAAGTTGCAAGGTGGAAGGATTAGACGACTTCCAGGTGTTCTGCATATTCTTACATTAGCCAGAAATCTGATTTCTGTAAGAAAGCTAGATGATGTAGGTGAAAAAACAGTGTTCAAGAAAGATACCTGCAAGATAATTCAGGGAGCACAGGTATTGATGTGAGGAGTTCGGATTGGAACTCTATACAAGCTGCAAGGTAGCATTATTATTGATGGGTGCAATAGTTCTGTGGTTCCTGAAAGTGGAGTAGAAAATTTAGTGGTCTCTGGAGAAAAGACCATGTTATGGCATCAAAGGCTTGGACATATTAGAGAGAAGAGCCTTCAAATACTTCATGGTAAAGAAAGGGTAGAAGGTATGAATAATAGCTCTCTAGATTTTGATTTCTGTGAAAATAGTGTATATGGGAAGCAAAATCGGGTGATTTTCCCCTCTGGTGGTAAGAGGGCAAAACATATATTAGAGCTTGTGCACAATGATGTGTTTGGACCTATGAAGTTTCCAGCACAGGCTAATTTTGTGTACTGTGTATCATTTATAGATGACTTCTCAAGGAATACATGGATATATTTACTCAAGAAGAAATTTGAAGTCTTTCACAGGTTTAAAAAATTTAAGGCTTTGGTGGAAAACTAGATAGAGAAGAAGATAAAGGTGCTGAGGAAAGATAACGATAGAGAGTTTTGCAACAAGGAATTTGAAGAATTCTGTAAGAAGTGTGGTATAGCACGACAAAAGACTACTCCATACACACCTGAGAAAAATGAAGCTGTAGAAAGAATGAACAAGACGTTGATGGAAAGGGCAAGAAGCATGCTCAATGGTGTCGGGTTAGGACAGGAATTCTGGGCAGAGGCGGTGGAGACAACATGTTACTTGGTCAACATATCACCTTCATCAGTGTTGGAGGATAAGAGTCCACAAGAGGTATGTACTGGTAAGAAACCCTCTCTTTCACATATGAGGGTATTTGGATGTGATGCATATGTACATGTTCCAAAGGAGAAAAGAACAAAGTTGGATAGTAAATATGAAAAGTGCATCTTTATTGGGTATAAGGATGGTTTAAAGGGTTATAAGCTTTGGAACCTAGTAACAAGGAAGGTTGTGTACAACTGAGATGTGGTGTTCAGATAGGTGAAAAAAGTTATTAAACATGAAGTCCCATCAAAGGAACCTGAGAAGATAGAGTTTGAGCTAATGGAGGAAGAATCGAACTCTACAACAGAAGATGAATCAGAAGATGAAGAGCCACAAAATCTGGTTGTGAGAAGATCAGTTTGAGAAAGAAGGCAACCAGAAAGGTATAGTCCATCTAATTTCTGTTCAAATTTTGCTTTATCTATTACTAATGATGATCCAAATCTGTGAAGGAAGCAGTAGATTCAGAGGATGGTAAACTCTGGAAAGAGGCCATGGTTGATGAAAAGGCATCTTTGCACAAAAATGAGGCATGGGACCTGGTGGAGTTGTGGGCTGGAAGGAAACTTGTTGGTAGCAAATGGGTGTTAAAGAAGAATAAGAATGCAAAAGGAAAGGTTGAGAAATACAAAGATCAATTGGTATCAAAAGGTTATTCCTAAGTGCTGAGAATCGATTTTGGTGATATTTTTTTCTCCTATTGCCAAGGTAGCTTCTATTAGATTACTTTTATCTATTGCTACTACTTTTGATTTTGAGGTAGAACAGACAGATGTAAAGACAACATTTCTCCACAGGGATTTGGAAGAGGAGATATACATGAAGCAACCTGAAGGCTTTGCTGTGAAGGGTAAGAAAGAACTGGTATGCAAGTTAAAGTAGTCTCTGTATGAGCTAAAACAGTCACCAAGGATGTCGTATCATAAATTTGATACATTTATATGGGGACTTGGCTTCACCGGAAGCAAAGAAAATCATTATGTGTATTTTAAATTATTTGGTGACCATGTTATTTATCTGGTCTTTTATGTGGATGACATGTTGCTGGTTGGAAATGACAGATATTATTTGAGATTTGAAGACCTAATTGTCCTCCAAATTCGACATGAAAAATCTTGGTGCTGCAAACTATATTTTGGGCATGGAAATTAAAAGAGATTGGGCAAAGAGGAAGCTCTAGTTAAACCAGAGGAAGTATGTAGAGACAATATTGCAGAGGTTTAATATGCAGGATGGTAAACTGGTGAAGGTTCCTATTCTTGTAGGTCTAAATTTATCTACCGAATAGTGTCCCAAGACACAAGAAGAGGAAGAGGACATGTCCTGTTTTCCATATGCAAGTGCATTCGGTAGCCTGATGTATGTGATGGTTTGTACTAGACCATACATTGCACATGCAGTGGGAGTATTGAGCAGGTCTATGTCAAAACTAGGTAAGGAGCATTGGACAATAGTGAAGCGGGTTTTTAGGTATTTGCATGGCACTAGTGATTATGGTTTGTGCTACCAAGGAAGACCAAGATTGGACAGAGTTTTGAATATTCATGGCTTTGTTGATGCAGGCTGGGCTGGAGATCTAGATTAGAGAAGATCTATAAGTGGGTATGTGTTTAACCTATTTGGAGGTGCAGTCAGTTGGATGACTAAGAAGCAATCTATAGTGCCACTATCAACTACAGAGGAAGAATACATGGTAACCAATCATGCAAGCAAGGAAGCATTTTGGTTGCAGAGATTGTGTTCAAGTATGGGGTTAGTATAGGGAGCTATAAGGATAGACTGTGACAGCCAAAGTGCAATTTTCTTGGCAAAGAACCCTGCTTATCATTCAAAGGCAAAGCACATTGATGTTCAGTATCACTTTGTTAGGGATATGATAGCAGGAAAAAGGGTGTCGTTGGTAAAGGTGGACACTTTGAAGAATACTACAAATGCATTGATAAAATCTGTGAGCTCTTAGAAGCTCTCTTGGTGTAGAGAAACAATGGGAATTGCATGGTTGGATAAATGACTAAGCTCTCCTGTGGCCTCTTGTGGAAAGAAAACAACAAGTGGGAGAATGTTGGGTTGTGTTATATTCTTTCCACGACTAGATGCCCTAGTTAATCGGGGGATTAGAGGGGGGTGAAGTCCGCCCTTCGTTGCGTTGATTGCACAATTGGGGGGTCACAGTGGTTTGAGGGGGGCGGGTGGCCCCCCTCTATGGGGTCCAGGGCACCGCCCTGGGGAAATTATTTTTTGGACCCTGTATTAGGTTAGGCAGATCTACCTATGGTTTTGTGCATGGTTTTTGCACATGGTTTTGGATGCGATGGTTTTCGGTCCATGGTATTGGATGCTTCGACATGTATAAATATGTATTGTAACATTGAGAGGAACATAATGAAAAATAAATTTAGTAGTCCTGGTTTTGGGATCCAGGGGAAAATCTTTGTGTATGTGTTTTATGTGTTATGCTCTCGCATTGTTTATTTTTTGTGTTTTAAAATTCGTATGCAGGTAATTTTTGTACGAGGTTATTACCTACATTGTCAAGTAGTAAGCCTTTGTAGTTAATCCATATGGATTTGTGTGGCCCTTCTAGAAAAAAAGAACCAGGAGGAGAAAAATATTGTGTTCTGATAATTGATGACTATTCTATATTGACATGGGTGGAATTTCTTAGAAATAGGTCAGAAGCATTTGACAAGTTCAAAATATTCAAGGCACTAGAAAAAAATTAAACATGATACAAAGGTGGTGAATTTACCTTAGATGAGTTTGAAGACTTATGTAATGAATTGGGCATAAAAAGGTAGTTTACTATTGCAGACACACCACAACATAATGGAGTTGCAAAGAGACAGAACAAATCTATTCAACAAATGACTAGAGCCATGATTCAAGAAAGAAACATTCCTCAAACATATTGGGTAGAAGTGGTACATAAATCATTACATGTTCTCAATAAGAAAAATCTTAGACCAAACTATGACATGACACCTTATGAATTGTGGCATGATAAGCCAACTTCAATCAATCATTTTAAGGTATTTGGGAGTAAATGCTATATCAAAAATAATGATGAGAAGTTAGGAAAGTTTGAAGCTTGATCAGATGAAGGAATATTTTTGGAATACTCATAAAAAAGTAAGGGATATATGTGCTATAACAAAATACTGCATAATATTGTAGAATGCATATATGTAAATTTTCATGAAGAGTTACCTGATAAGAACAGGAGCACAAGTTTTATCAGTCCTCTAGATCATCATCATGACATTGGAGAAAATGGAGTACAAGATTAAGAATTAGAAAAGATAGAGACTCATTCAAAAGGTCCCTCAAGACATACACAAAAGAATCATCTTGAAGGTCAAATTATTGGAGATACATGTGACATAGTGAAAACAAGGAGGAAACTTGTCGAGAAATCAGACCAAGCTCATATTGCTATGTTGTCATAGATTGAACCAAAGAACTTTGCAGAAGTAAGTGGAGAAAAAAACTGGATAGATGCTATGAACGAGGAGTTAGACCAAATTGAAGAGAAGAAGGGTTGGGAATTGACACCAAGACCAATTGGAAATAATTTCATTGGCACAAAATTGTTAATAGAAAACAAGATGAATGAATAGGGAAGTTGTTAGATATGAAGCCAGACTAATATGCAAGGGTTACTCACAAGTGGAAGGTCTTGACTATGAAGAAACATTTTCACCAGTGGCAAGATTGGAAGAAATGAGGATGTTTTTGGATTTTGCTTATTATAATGACTTCAAAGTATACCAAATGGATGTGAAATCTTCTTTATTGAATGGAGAACTTGAGGAAGAAGTTTCTATGGAACAATTTGAAGGATTTTTATTATCAGATAATCCTAACTATATTTGTAGGTTAAATAAGGCATTGTATGAACTTAAACAAGCACCATGGTTATGGTACTCTAGCATAGAAAAATAACTTAAAAAATATGTTGGGTGTGGAGCTTGATTATCTTCTATATTCAAAAGTACCACCACATTGGACCCCAGTTCAAAATGGGGGCGGCAA
>APFE031665890.1:0-13002 GCA_000404065.3 Pinus taeda
TTCTAGCCTTTGCGCTGTTCTTTTGTTGTTTTCTGCTGCTTTGACAACACCGCAACGTCGCGCGTTGCCTGGGCCTTAGTTATTGCTTCTTCTTTCCAGTGCTTTTCTGATAGCTGCATCATATGAATTTTTTCCTCTTCTTTCTTTCGTTGCGCGGCAGATTTCTCTGCTTCCGCCGCGTAGCCAGCTGGAGCACGCCACTCCGGCGAGAAAGACTCAAGGACTGCAGAAATTACATCGTTGGTCACCAAGTATGGTAACTCATTCCATGTCTTCATAGGGTCCTTCTGCGCCCTGATGAAGACATGGTGGAAGTCGACTTTGAACTCTGCAAAGCTCTGCAACCTGTTTTAGACAGTGGGTGATAACCACGGCTTGCGATTGATCCCTATCTTGATGTTCATCTCCATTAGCACCCAAATTGTCTTTCTCTCCCTTATCCTCTATGTGTCCCTAGTTGCCCATAGTGAAGCGTACTTCGCTGCCTCTAGAAGGTCTTGCGCGATAGACGGGAACTAGCTATCTTCGAGCAATTCCCATGCCACCAGTATTATTGACAACAAGAGCCATGCATAATGAAATGTTTTTCCCTACTCCTATGCCTTGCGGCAGTTCACTAGAACTCACCGCATAGATAGTTTGACCAATTGAAATGAACCCCTTCTTACATTGCGCCACTAGTGCAACCATTAGCACGGGCACCTCATCCATGCAACACTTTCACATTACCTTCCCAGCCAATATCTATGTCGTGACCTTAACTACAGGGTTGCTGATGCTGGAGATGCCATACCCTCGCTTCTTCTTCTCCAACTTAAACTTATTTTTCATTGCCTTTGCGATGACCAAATTGTCACTTTTTCCCTCTGAAATGCTCGCTGGATCTGCACCTGAGCAAGGGAGCCATGTAATCTGGTTAATTAGATGGTCTATGATGGGGATGGACTCCTCCAGCAACAAGCACCGACCATGCACCAAGTAGAGTAGCTGCCTGATGACAAAAATGATCACTAGGGAGCAATGGTAATGTGGCACCCAGAGCAGGTTTAGCAACCCTGCTTTCTCAACACCTCTAAGCCATTTGCGCGACTACAACTCTATCATTCCAGTTGACACGTCTATCTTCTGGCGCATTAGCTTTTCAGTCGCTAAATGCGGGAACTTATCGTGGTCCGCGAGGTCCCAATCTTCGAATTTCGACACAGGAACCCGTCCCAAGTCCGCTCCCTCAAACAAAATATCGTCTAGGAGCAGCAGATTTTGTAGAGATCTCTTGCTCTCATCTATATCCTTGGGCACCTTGGCTTTACCCTTTCCCGGAGGAACATATTTCGGCAGCCTGGTGATAGGTTCAACACCTTGGGTTTCAACTTCCATCTCTACATCCTCCTCCTCCACCAGGATTTCCTCAAACTCTTCCTCCTCATCGGCCTCCATATTAAGAACCTTACCATTTTCCTCTAATGTGAGCTTTGTCCTCAATGTATTTATGGGCGAGATGTGCACCGGTATCATGTCCTGCTTGTCCTTCTTAGGTCTCGGTGTGCGTGGTGATTTAGGGACCTTAGCAATTATTCTGGCGCTCTCTAGGGCTTCCACTTCCGCAATTTCCTACGCGGCTTCCTTGGTTGTCACTACTCCTGTGTCCATGGCTTCTTCAGGTGCTGACATTATTCTAGTTAAGATGTCCTACATCTCCCTCGATAGTGCTTCAAATACTAAGCTTGACCTCAAAGACACAAAGTTCGAAAGGTCCATACACAATTGACAGTGCAATAGATCAGTTCTCAAAATGGAAAGTGTTTTTTGCTGAACAGGAACTTGTAATTATAACACCTTTCAAATTTTAATTTGACCGCTCCCCCCACATTCGGTTCATTAATACTAGATTGGCAGCAGATTTTCAAGAATCTAGCCCATAAAATTTGCCTTAAATGCCTGTCGCCCACTCCATTTGGTCTCAAAACAAGCATCAAATCATGAATAGTAACTTTAATGGTCACTTTCTGTCCAACCCACATGCCAGCGCAGCTATCCTCGCACTGTGGTGGACCCTATGACACTTCCCTACTGCACGTAGTCCTGACATCGCGCAGATCCTGGGCATAGTAGTTTATAGTCGCGTGCCTCCTTTCAGCTGCCTGGAGCGCTAAGACTGTGCTTCTGTTGGCTAGTCAGATGGTCGGCCCACCTGTCTATGGCTTCAGATGATTGCCATTCACTTTGCCTGGGAAGGGGTATCCATTTAACTTTACCAACTACGCCGCGCCACCGTCAGTAATCTCCTTAATAACATAAGGCCCCAGCCAATGCATTCTGAGTTTCCCTAGGAATTTATCAAACTTACTATCATACAACAACACCAAATCATTCACCTTAAAGGTGTGCAACTTAATATGTCAATCGTGCCATGCCTTTCTACGTTGCTTTTGGACCTATTGGTGACATCCAGCCAAAAATCTCTCTTCTTAGAGCTCATCCAATTGTGCAAGTCTCTCTTCTAGAGCTCTGTGATCCATCATACCTATGACCGATGCTATGCACAGACTATGCATGATGTATTCCATAGGAATTACAACTTCCACTCCATAGACCAGCCTAAAGGGTGTTTGTCCCATCAGTTTCTTGCATGTCGTTCGATAAGCCCATAACACTGCTGGTATGTGTACATCCCAATCACTTCATTGCACATTTCATACCTTGGTTAGCATGTTTTCTAGTACTTTACTTAACGCTTCTACTATCCTATTGGCCTGTGGGTGATATGATGTGCCCTTCTAATGATACACTTGAAACTCTTCCGTCAGCGCACTGGTTGTTTCGTTCAGTAAGTGTGTACCGTGATCACTCATCAAGACCTTCGAACATCCAAATCATGTTAGTACATGTTCAAACAGAAGCTTCACGGTAGTCGCACCCATGCAATCCTTCATCGGCTGCACTTCTGCCCAACAAGTCAAGCACTCTGTCGCAGTGATAATATACCTCGCGCCTGTCTTCCCTTGAGGATGAATAGGTCCTACAAAATTGATTGCCCACTTTTCGAAAGGACGCAATGTCGTTTGTGGATTCAAAGACATTTCATCCCTCTGCGATGGCTTACCTATTCTTTGACATACATCACATGCCTTGCAATATACTTTTGAATCCTGATGAAGGGTTGGCCACCACAACCCTGTGCGTAGAATCTTCTGTGTGATTTCTCTTCCTGCATAACATCCTCCCTCGGTGCCCGCATGAGCGTCCATGAGGATGTTTCTTCATTCAAACTCAGGTACATACCTTCGCAGTATTTCATCATTCCCCATTTTGTACAAATGCCCAACAATGACAGAGAAATATATCGTGCGCACCACTAATTCCTTCTTTTATTGGATTGAGTATCCTTCCGGCGTAGTTCTAGTTTTTAGAAAGTGCATTATATCTTCAAAATGTCCGTGTATTATGCGCACAGAAAAGAGTTGCATGTCAGCTAATCCTTCCTCCAAACTAGTAGGTTCCTCCCCTGTCTCGATGTGCGACAAGTGATCTGGTCCCACGTTCAATCGTCCAGGCTTCACAACAACTTCAAAGTCGTACTCTTGGAACAATAAAAGCCATCTGCAGATGCACCCCCACAAGAGAGTCTTATTGACCAAGTACTTTAGCGCGAAATGGTCTGTGTACATCTTAAAGTGGCCCCCTAGCAAGTAGTGTTGATACTTCTAGAGTGCATACACCATAGCTAGTCCCTCGCGCTCAGTGGTGGAATAGTTCTTCTCTATTTTAGATAATCCGCGACTTGCAAATGCGATAGGGTGATCCAATCCTTCTCCGCTATCATGTGTTAGTACTGCCCCCAATGCTATACACGATGCGTCAACATGGAAATGAAACTCTTTCTTCCAATTCGGGAAGACAAGAATCTGTGCAGTAACCATCTTTTCTTTCAATATCTCCAGGCTTTTATTATAGTCATCATTCCAGCAGAATGTGACATCCCTTTTCAACAATTTTTCCATCAGCGCGGTGATCTGGGCATCACCTTTGATAAACTTTCTCTAATATTTTGTATGTCCCAGAGTAGGACGCAACTGTTTCACACTTCTTGGCGCTTCCAAATTCAAAATCACCGTGATATTCATAGGGTCTACCATCATCCCTTGTCTGCAAACCACGTGCCCCAATAGGTTCCCAAAAGGAATGAGAAACACACACTTCTTGAGGTTGAGCGCTTTTTGGTATCTTCGGCAGGTATCCAGCTTCAAGCGCAAGCTCGCTACATGGAGCTAAACCAGCCCAAATATAGTCTAGTCATCAAAATAGACCTCCAAGAACTTATGAATATATTCCTTAAATGTCGCAATAACCACACGCGAAAAGATGGTCGGCGCATTCTTCAATCCAAATGGCATGATAGTGTATTGAAAGCAACCCCACTTAGTCGCGAAGGTTGTCTTGCTCCTATCCTTGAGCGCGATTTTGTTTCGATGGTACCCTGAGAACCCATTTGTGAAAGAATATGCTTCCTGAGCACCTACATTGTTCAACACTTCATTCATGAACAGAGTTGTGAATGGATCATGCACACAAGCATCATTCAATTTTCTGAGATCCACGCATATCCTTATCTCGTTCTTCTGCTTCTTCTCTTGCACCACCATTGGGCTTACCCAATTGGATTATTCCACAAGCTCAATGATGCCTGTCGTGAGCATTTTGTCTAGTTCTACATGGATCTTCTCCTTGTATTTTGGATTTAAGCAGTAAGGCCTCTACTTAACTGGCTTCGTGTTAGGTTTTAACATGATCTTCATTACTCCTAAATCTCTGATTATTCCTTTCAGATCCGTAAACTTGGTCGGGAATAAGTCCTAATACTCGCGGAGTAACTCAGTGACCTTATCCACCGTCGCATCATCCCAGTAGTCTCCGATTTTTGCGAATTTGGGTTCTACTTCCGTACCAATATTCACCTACTTAGTCTTCACCAACGCAGTTATATCAGGGTTCTCAATCTATGGTTCTTGAACCTCACGGTGGCCTTCCGTTTATTGAATGTTAATTTTTTGCGGATATTCATCCTCTTCTTCAGCACTTACATTATAACATTCCAGCATGCAACTCAACTGAGTAGCCCATTCAGGCTACGACAGGTCTAAAGGATTCTACGAGATCCTAAAGATGGCTGCTTTCACTTCTTGTAACACTTCCTCAATACTGTCAAACCCGTCCTCAAAACTAAATGTCATCATGAACCCTTCGAGTATGATATCCCATTCTCATGTCCCATGGCAAAGCTCTATTTCTACATAACAATTCATTGGAATAACATCCAGGGTATGACAGAATAGGTGAACCCATTCAGGTTGTGGATTTTCTCCATATGCTTACGTCCACTTGGCCAGATGCGTGCGAGGATCATCTTGTCCATTGTACTTGTCTATCAGTCACACCTTAGGCTTCCCAAATCATACTCACATCATTCTCCTACATTTGCTACAATCATCAAAACTCCCCTTGTGCGTACCTCGCCATCTTGCGAGCGTAGCATGCAGTATCAAGTCCAAGGCTTGTAAGCATTGCTTTTCTGGCACCTCCCTTTCAAATGCATCCAAGAAGGTATCTACCTCATTTAGACCATCATAAATAGGTAGATCTCTTACTTCTGTCGACATGCAGCACAGTGATTAGGTCATCATATTGCAATTCAGCATAGTTACTTCATGTAACTGATTCTGCCAGCGCTCTATTTCCTCGTCGGAGTTTGAAGTGCAGGAGCTCTCGGGCTCCCATGTAATCCACCCATCCGTAGTAGGATTTACCCAATCTTGGTCTCGCATTGTTCTCTTGTAGATGCAGTCTAGATCATCATCACTCTCATAGTCACGGATCGGCTCCGTATAGCGCGATCCTTCAGCAGGGTCTAGGGGTATAATCATGCGCAGTGACTTCTTATCAAAGATTATTTTTCACTTCTTCAAATTAATTACCCCATTCATATCAGTAGCCCAGTCAATTCCCAAGAGCGCAGGGTAGGGATTGTTGTCATCAACAATCTCTATTACTTCGAAATCTGTCAGTGCGCTCGCTCCCTCAATATATAGAGTTATTCCCTGCAATCACCACATGGGTATTATTTTATGCTGATTCGCCATCCTTAGATGAATTGGAGACCATTGCAGCGTAGGTCGCCGCATTCATTCCCACGTCTTTTTTGGCAAAACATTCGCATCTGATCCCAAATCCAGAATGACTTGATCCATTTCGTATTCTCCGATTTGTGTGGTTAGTCTCATTTCTCGTCACGTTCTTGTCTTATGTTTTCCAATCTGTGGACTACGCGTCATTCTCCTGGCGTGGTCCCAATGCATTTGTTGATGAGTTCCTGTAACCCCTTCACATCCTTACTGTCGCGTAGTAACTTCATACAAGTTTCCAGGAAAGTTGTGAGCATAGATGGGTTCATTTCTAGCTCCGATTTATCTTTGCTTCCTGAAGTGGAGGCATCAACAAAGCTCTTCTTAGATTCAATGAAGATTTCCTGAGCATGCTCCAAATCAAACTCAACTTCATTCGTTGTGGCTTTGAGAACCCAAGAATTGTCTTCTGGTTATTTTCCTTTGTCGTCTCCTGTTGCGATTCCACTCCAGAGCACAATGTTTATATTCGGATCTTCCTCGTGCGACTTAGACCTCATCATCTGCAGGTTCTGAGTCAGGGAAGGTGGTAGCATTCCTTTGTCACGTATTCTAGCTATCAGCATAGGACAATCTTCTGTCTCATGATCAAACAGCGTGCAATACTTGCACGACAGGTGTGTTGGATTCATGCAACCTCGAGCGTAGTGTCCTAGTCCTCCGCAATTGTATCAAATCACCTGTCTGTGGCCTCTACCAAGTCCTCCTCCGCCTCGACCTCGTCCACGCCCCTGGAATCCTATCCACAACATCCCTGCATTTTGATCAAGGGGACACGTTTCGGCCTGAACTCTGTAGATGGAAGTCCTATCCATCATCAAATCATAACTTATGCAAGTACATTTTTCATGTCCCACCGACTTACAAAAGTTGCATAACAACTGTTGCGAATTTTGTGTATACTTTTGTAACAAGTGGCAGTTGTCTGTGGCATGTTTTCCTACTATTTGACAGATAGCGCACCACAAAGCAGGTTTCGTGTTAGGTCCTGCTTGAGCTTCCAACCTTAAAGGCATTGGTCCTCCTCCTGGGAGGTAATTCATAAAGATCGGGCAATGGTCTTTGTCATGACCCTAACCCTTGCATTTCACACACCACACTTCTTCGTGCACTTCTCGTCGAACCGTCCTATCTTGTTTCAGACTCTGCATCTCAAGGCACAGATTCTTTAGTTGCATGTGGATCTGCTATACTCTTAGGTTAGGATCTTGCGTCGGGGTCTCATGTAGCATCATAGCAATCTCTAAGCCCTCTGCTTGATTTGTTATCTTCTGCTGCAATAGCACACTCCTTAAATGTGGTAGTAGCGAAGCTATAAACCACTAGCGATGTTGTCCATCTGTCAGATTCATATTGCTTCACGGATCATACAGTTCAGCCTCTGATCTAGTTCCCAAGGAGTCTCGCCTAGTAGCATTGTGATCTCTTTGAATCCCACCCATTGACAACGCTTCAAACTTAGGCATGTTAAATTCTCTATTTAGCGTTGTTTGGATATTCATGACTCTGGAATTCGGGTTATCATTGGAGTACTTAATATACCAGGTCAGCACGCTATCCTCCAGGGCACTAACCAACATGGCTTTCTTTATATGGTCATTTGTGACACCTTGCTCTTCCCATACAACCCTTACAACGAACCAAAATTGGTCTGGATTCTCATTTCCCAAACCTTTGAACACAGGCAACTTCACTGTGTTTGCCATGCTGAATCGCGGTGGTGGTGTCCGTGGAGGAGGTATTCGCAGAATTCTTTGTTTTATCATATGAATATCACTTCACCGAGAGACCTTCACGAGCTCTTCCTCATCCCCTTGCGAAGGTGAAATCAAGGGGCTATTTTCTGGACCCTTGTTTCCTTCGTTTCTATAAACCTTTCCGCTTCGCGTAGCTCCGAACATCAAGGTAACTGCATAACCCACTTTTTTCACAACATCATTTTAATCCAAGTATTCAAAGACCTTATGTACTTACCTCACGGTCCTTCGATAAAGCGTCGCTCTGCCTCGTTGTAGCTAACTGAGGTGTCAACCGCGAACTCAGTAACAAATCCTCCTATAATGTGATCGATCCAATGATCGATGGCGCACATGAAATTATCCTCTGATGCTTCCAACCTTTGCACTAGCTCTAGGGTCCACACAATAGGACCGTCAAGTTTCCACCTTCCTTGGCTATCTTATAACTTCGCGATCGACTCGTATAGCTCAGTAGGGAAGGACGCGAAAAATATTTCGTGGATCTCTGTATACAAGTAGTTCTCTAGCCACTCTTCTTTTGACAGTCGTGGGTTTCATTTCTCCTGTGCCGTGAACTCATGAATTATTTTGTCCAACCAACCTTCGATTTCTTTCTTAGTTGGATTCCAATGATACGACATCACACATCTCTCATGTAGATTTCGGTCCCGGCAACGGAACCATTTGTTGGGCCTGACCCAGGTTCAGAGTTATTTAACCAAACAAATCCCTACACTACTGGCCCTTTCAGCATCAGCCCGCGGAGCGCAGATTGAAGTCCCACCCGAAGAAGTATGGGGGGGGGTGTTTGAACCAAGTTTCTACACCCTTGAGATGGATGTGATGTCAGTTTAGTCCAACTATACCTGCATTTTCACATGTTTCTTCGCGCTCTGTTCCAACCTTCAGTACCTTCGTGAAGTGTTACAATCAGCCTTCGTGCAGTCCTAACCAGGGGCTGAAGTCCTTTCACGCTGCCAGGGCAGTGAGCTGTGCTCTTTCCCAGCTAGACTAAGTATCTTACTTATCTTCTTTAACAAATCTTAATTATCCTTGCATAAATAGATATTCTATTTTGCGTTCACTTAACCAATACAGTTTACACATTTGCACATCATAAAAGCATTAGAAGTGAAATTCATACCCAATATAACTGAAGCATAAACAGGAAATAAAGACGCAGAAATGGTAGAAACTTCTCTTTATTAATACTTCCAAATAATTACAAACTCAACTCGCCCTACGCACTCAGTTGTAGGGGTCTGCGCACTCAGTTGCAGACTACTAGGCCTCTACGCACTCAGTTGTAGGGGTCTGCGCACTCAGTTGCGGACTACTAGGCCTCTACGCACTCAGCTGCAGAGCCTCTACCTATGCTATGACCCAAAACTAGACTTTACACTTCATAACTATCTCACATACATCTTCATTCCTTAGAAATTGAGTGTTTTTTAACTACTTAGAGCTTCGCTCTATTTATACAATCCCATGGTCCGTGAACCATGGGTAGATATTTTACAACCGACATTACATTATCAAAATAAGGGCAGACAACCCTATGAATCTTTAACAACTACTTCCTCCCCGTCCACAAAATGTGGAGTCTTTACATTAGAATACAAAATCTGGGCTCTAAGCCCCAAAAATTGCCTTGGGGGATCCCATGCCCAACACAACGGGTACCTTAAATTTTTGAGGATGAGTCTATTCGAGGCATTGTATGGGCAGAGTTGTAATACTCCCATAATTTGGAGCAATCCAGTGAATAGGGTGTTGATTGGACCGGATATGTTGGAAGAGATGGAACGAGAAAAGTAAGTAATCAGAAAGAATCTGAAGGCAACAGATGACAGGAAGAGAATTTATGCAGATCAGAACAAATTGTTTAAGGATTTTCAGGTTGGGGACCATGTGTACTTGCGCATCAAACCCAAGAATATCTCCTTGCAAATTGGATCGTGTGCCAAGATGGAACCGTGGTTTTGTGGACCTCTCAAGATTCTTGAATGGATTGGACTAGTAGGCTATCAACTTGCACTACCTCTAACAATGAAAGTCCATGATATTTTCCATGTGAAATTGCTTAAGAAGCATGTTAAAGATGTTGATCATGTGATTGACTAGTTTGTATTGCAGGTGGAGCCAGTTGGAGAATTCTAGCTGGAACCTTAGTGTATATTGTAAAGAAAGATGCTTATGCTCAAGAACTGAGAAATAGAGCATGTTAAAGCGTAGTGGAAGCACTTTATTCCCAATGAAGCCACATGGGAGATGGCAGATCAAATGCGAGCTATGTATCCTTGAATATTCATTGGTTGAGAAAATATTTTTGGTATATGTTTTGGTGTGATGTGTTGGTATATATACATATGTATATGAATGTAAATACTACCATGAGGTGTTTTATAAAGCTCTAATAAGCGGTATCGGTATCATGTCATTATGGTTGTCATGTTGGTTGTTTCTCAGTAGGTTAACCGTTACAAATACTACAACGAGCTAAGTTACAAATCTCTAGGGGCAGTATGTTTTGCTTACAACAATTTTGTTGGTCGTAGGTGTCATTGAACACCGAGGACGGTGTTCCCCCAAAGGGGAGGGTTCTGTAACAACCCTGGTTAAAATTCCATGTAATAAAAGTTAATAAAGGAAAAATAATAACCAAGATTATTGGACACTTATTCCAAGTTGAATGTTGGGAAAAACATCCTAGTGTGGGTGTTCATTTGGTTTATTATGGCTAAGGAAATTGAAAAAGGAAATGGAAAAGGCTTTGGAAAGGCATGAGGTGTTAATGGGCATTTTATTTATGAAAATAATGGAAATTAGGAGAAAAGGAAGGTGAAAGGTCACAAGTTGCATGTGAGGAGGAAAATGAAAGAAAATAATGGAAAATGAAGAAAATAGAGGCCTCATTAATAAAAAGGCTTCTGAGAATCAGTTGGTACTTTTTTTTTAGTTCTTTTTTCGACCTCGCTCTATATTCTCTCTCTCACACACTCTTGGGCACTTAGAGTTTTCTTAGAGCACTTCAACATTGGATCATGAAAAGTAAAGAAGGAAATAGGAAGAAAATATCAAGCAAGGAAGAGAAGGATCAAGCAGCTATAACAAATTATTTGCAGGTATCGAGTTGCATGTATGGTTTCCTTGCTAGCTTTGTAATGCATGGCTATGCATGTGTGTTCTTCGTTTTCTTGTTGTCATTGGCATGGGTTTTTCGAGGTGTAACAATGTTCTTCAACCTTGCCTTGCCATTTTTGGATAGCCATGGTGCGATGGGGTTCTCATGTTTTGTTTGAGATTGATTGCCAGATGGATTCAAAGTTGATTGAGGTTGTTTTTGAAAGAAAGAACACATGGCCTGGCGATCCCTGAATCAGACTGTGTATTGCGGTAAAGCCTTGGACTAGTGACCCCTAAACTAGACTGTGGGTTGTAGTAAAGCCAGATTTTGTGTTACCTCAGTGGGCCTAGGAATCCTTGACCAGTGAATGGTGGGATATACGATAAATCCTAGAGGTGGGTGCCCTCGATCAGGACTAGGAATCTTCTACTGGGGATTGGTAGGATATACGGTAAATCCTGGAGGGTGGAGTATTTATTAGGCCTAGGGATCCCCAATCATTATATGGCAAGATGTACTATAAATCCTAGAGATTAGGAGACATCAAAATTCCTCACGATGTAGGTGGAGAAATCTAGTGGCATCCATGCTTGTTTAGGGCCTAATGATCTAGAGGGGATTACGATAAATCTTGGTTCTATTGATGAGGGTGAGGTGGTGTATCCTCAGGAGGCCCTGGTTGATTTTTGGTTCTGAGTCCCACATTCATGCTTGGAATATGGCACGAGGGTGATTGGTTGAAAGAAATATTTGATTCGACCAATCTATAGTCGGGTGGTTCGTGGAAGTCCCAAACGTGGTTGGCTTATGCATTCATTAATAGAGTTCCTTCTCCTTGGTATCTCATGTGTAAATGTATCGGTTTATTTGTGGATTTTATGGTTGTTATATCCTTATTATTTATGTTGTTTATATGTTGGTTATGAGTATGTTTTATGACAATGATGATGTATGGTTCTCATCATGTTTTGATTTTTAAATGAATGAACAATGAATATATGACCTAATAGATGATAATGCAACTAATGTGATAAGCCATCAATGCTTTTTAGCGATTCTCAAATAAGTATGAGACCCTTATACTCATATTTGTTGTTATGACCCGTAGAATGCATATTTGTGACGTGTTTGAAAAAATGCCTCTCATGGCAAGTAGGGGTCCAATCAAGTCCTTATTCAAGTATTTGCATTAGTATCATTTTTTTGGTGTTACTTTTCATTTCTGGAAGTTTCATGAAGTTTTGAGCAGTGGCTTGAGTATTGACCCTTAAAAAGTGACACATAATCTGGGTTCGTAGTCTCAGAACTAGTTGAAAAAGTCCCCAATCGATGGCATGCCTTGTTGTGGGAACGTCTAGAGGGTCCTAGTCACATGCACACTCATGTCATGGGAGCGATTGAGGCTCCAGGTTAGTAAAATGTCAAGTTGCCTCAAGGGTTGATCAGTTGAAAGGGTTGGTTGGATCCTAAAGATTTTGTAACATGTGTAGAAGGTCAGGTTGGTTGTGTTTTGTCGGTTCCACTTCCTTAACTATACATGGGGAGTTGAATCAGATCATAGTAGCCTCTCATCACATGTTTACCTCGATGGACCAATTAACTTGGGTAAATGTAGGAGGAGGGTGTTACACTCCTCTTTTTAGAAACAACACATCTGTACCAAGTTACTAAAGATAGAAAGAAACTTCATTAATATTTTGCACAAAATTTTAGTTTATAGAGGAATCACACATTTCCATCTAGTTTGTTATGTGATTAAACATGGCTGCCAACATTACCAACCATTTTGAGAGGTCTAACTAGTCATTGCATTCATTACCTCAATAATACCTTGATCTTTCCAATGACATTGTATTCAAAATGCAATAATAACATTCTTCTTCCTAATATTGAAAAAAAAATGCTTTTGAAAATGTTAGCTTCCAGGGTTTCTCAGTAGTGAAAGATAGTGTAAGAA
>APFE031665896.1:0-28521 GCA_000404065.3 Pinus taeda
CTCAGATGTGAAAGAGAGGGTTTCTTACCAGTCAATACTTCTTGTGGAGTCTTATCCTCCAATGCTGATGAAGGTGACATGTTGACCAAGTAACATGCAGTATCCACTACCTATTCCCAGAATTCCTGTCCTAACCCGGCACCACTGAGCATGCTTCTCGCCCTTCCCATCAACGTCTTGTTCATACTTTCTGCGACTCCATTTTGCTGAGGTGTATATGGAGTAGTCTTTTGCCGTGCTATACCACACTTCTTACAGAATTCTTCAAATTCCTTGCTGCAAAATTCTCCACCATTATCTGTCCTCAGCACCTTTATCTCCTTCTTTGTCTGATTTTCCACCAGAGACTTAAATTCTTTAAACCTGTCAAAGACTTCAGATTTCTTCTTAAGGAAATATATCCATGTATTCCTTGAGAAGTCATCTATAAATGATACATAGTACACAGACTTACCCAGTGATGGAACTTTCACAGGTCCAAACACATCACTGTGCACAAGCTCTAATATTTGTTTCGTCCTCTTACCACCAGAGGGGAAACTCACCCGATTCTGCTTCCCATATACACAATTTTCACAGAAATCAAAATCCAGAGAGCTATTACTCATACCTTCTACCATACCTTTACCATGAAGTATTCGAAGGCCCTTCTCTCCAATATGTCCAAGCCTTTGATGCCACAACATGGTCTTCCTCCAGAGACCACTAGATTTTCTGCTCCATTTCAGGAACCACAGAACTATTACACCCATCAACAACAGTGCTACCTTACAGCTTATACAGAGTTCCAATCAAAACTCCCCGCATCAATACCAATGCTCCCGAACCATCTTGCAGGTATCCTTCTCGAACACTTTTTTACACCTGCACCATCCAGCTTGCTAACAGAAATCAGATTTCTGGCCAACGCAGGAATATGCAGAACACCCGGAAGGGGTCTAACCCTTCACCTTGCAACTTCAACTTTACTTTTCCGCGACCAATGATTCTAGCCTTCCTATCATCTCCTAAGAAGACATCACACCATCGTATTTCTCATACTCGCAGAACCACTCTCTATGGGGAGTGAAGTGAAAGGATGCACCTGAGTCAATCAACCATGCCTCATGATCTACATGTGTACTTGAAGAAGCCAAGTACACATCCCCACCTTCATCTGAGGTGGTTTTCACCTCTGCAGAAGGAGCATCATCAGATCCCTTTCCTTTATCAGGAGCTTTAGATTTACACTCCCTTCTGAAGTGCCCTTCCTTTCCGCATTTCCAGCACACCACCTTTATAGGTTTTCCTGGAGATTTAGATCTCCCTCTAGATTTAGATCTCCCACTCGATGACTTATTTTTGTTTCTGTTCTGGGACCGTCCTCGTACAGACAAGGCATCACCATTCTGGTTGTCCATATTTTTCCGTCTCATCTCCACTGTCAGTAAGGCTGAGACTATTTCATCAAACTGCAAAGCAGTTGCATTGCTACCTATTGCAATAACTAGACTATCCCACGAATCTGGTAGAGACCACAACAAACTGATGCACTTATCTTCATCTGAAATTTTAATATCAACAGATGATAACTGACTTACCACAGTATTAAACGCATTCAGATGCTCTGTCACCGAGTCTCCATCTTTCATCCTCAGGTTATACAGCTTTTTCCGCAGGAATAGTTTATTCACCAGAGACTTAGATTGGTACAAAGTCCCTAACTTGTCCCATAGAGCCTTCGCCGTAGCTTCCCCTGTTACATTACATTCAACAATACTGAATCTGAGACCCACAATCGTATTGTGCTCTTTGCCTTCCGATCCAACTTCTTCCATTCTTCATCGGTCACTCCCGTTGGTTTAGTACCCGGATCTACCGCGATCCACTGATCTTTATCCACCAACAGATCCTCCATCTTGAGTTTCCACAACTCAAAACTCTGACAATTGAACTTCTCAATCTCTATCTTTCCGCTGCTCGCCATCTTCTTTCACCACCAGAATCGATCTCGCAGATCTCCCACTGAACAGGGTCTACCACAGGCCCGAGCGAAACCCCTCAGCAACAAAGGCGTCCCCTTGAAGCCAAAACAGCTCTGATACCAAATGTAGGTTTTAACCCCATACAGAAATTACCTGCATACGAATTCTAAAAACAAAGAAAATAAACAATGCGAGAGCATAACATATAAAACACATGCACAAATATTTTCCCTTGGATCCCAAAACCGGGACTACCAACTTGATTTTTCATTATGTTCCTTTCAATGTTACAATACATATTTATACATGCCGAAGCATCCAATACCATGGACCGAAAACCATCGCATCCAAAACCATGGAGCGAAAAACCATAAGTAGGTTCATCCAACCTAATATAGGGTCCAAAAAACAATTTTCCCGGGGCGCTGCCCTGGACCTCATAAAGGTGGGCTACCCGCCCCCCTCAAACCCCCCGGACAGGGGGGACTGCCGCCCCCCCCTGTGACCCCCCCACTACGCAATCAGTGCAACGAAGGGGGGGCTCCGCCCCCCCTCTAACCCCCCAGTTTACTACGTGGGTTAGTCGTGGAAAGAATATAACACAACCCAACACATTGAACATATAACAACAAAAGAATCTTATATTGCTAGAATGAAGATGAGAAGCTTGAAGGAACAAAGTAGCAATGATCTCCAAAAGTTGAACCCTTGCTCCATTTAGTTTTTAGCCTTTTATAGGCCTTTTACAATGCTCCTGAGCTCTCAAAGGCTCAGAGTCTTAATCTATCCTCTATGTCCCTTAACTGTTTGATTCCCTGAATAGGCAAGCATGGCTTGGAGGTTTTCTCCTTCTGACAGAGAAATAACCACCTTCAGGTAGTTTGATGCGCTGTCTGGGAGCTCTCTTGTGGCAAAGATGCCCCATGATGTTTGTTTCGATGAGATGCGTTGGGTTGTTGATGCTTCTATTTGTTTTGGGCAAGCTACGCATGTTGTGGCCCTTTCAAATGTTTAGCAATGCATGCTTTCTGTTAACACAGAACAATGATGCCATATTGTGGACTTCTGCTGAAAATAATGATTGCTTTTGTTTTAAACAGAAAACACAGCAATATTGAGAAATCCCACCCCTCTCTATCCTTTTCAAACTTTAAAAGTCCTCAAAAATGGTTTATTCCTCTATCAGGTCTGCCCTTCGGGTTGTTGTCACCTATCGCAATTGACCTGGTCCCTTGCTTCCTTTGTATTTTGAATTACGCTTGAAAAACTTTGAAAACACTTGAAAATGGCCTTTGGCAGACTTCAAATATTATATATTTTGTTACCCGGACCCTTTTGGATCCGGGCTTCATTACTATTGGCGCTACCAAGTTCCCCTTTGTATTTCGTTATATAACAAAATAGATTGAAAATGCATTGAAACTAGACTTTCATGAACCTCAAATATTATCAAATGCTATTTAGAATCCCGTCGGGTTCGCATCATTGCATCGCCCATACGAAGGTGTAAAGGCTTTGCCCCTTGGTGCTACTCCACTGCGATATAGCGATGTGATCTAATCGCAATCGCTTATTGCTCATGCCCAGGGCCATTACTTAAATCGTCAATGCGACCCGCCGATCTGATCATCGGAGATCGTTGATCGATGGTGTCTTCTGCCCCTTCTTTAAGTCGTCCTTTCTACAGTGCTGATTGCGATTTCCACATAGATCTGGGCCATCGATCAACCAAATCTAACGGTTGTTGTGCCTTGACTGTTTTTCATGGTTTTGGAGTGTTTTTTCCTCCCGATGGTGTATGTCCGCCCTTCCAAGGGCTCTCTTCTTACGCTTATTTTGACCTTTGGATGATTTTGAGAAAATCTTGAAGATTTCAAGAGCATTTTTGGATCCATTGGCATGATTTTAAGCAAATTTGGAGACTTTAAGAGCATATATGGATGCATTTTTGGGCCTTTTGCCAGGAAGGCTAACATTGGCTCCTTCTGGGGATGAAATCCTCCTTGTGAGGTTTCAAGGATCACGGATCAATGCCTTTCCTGTAAAAACAAAATCAAATCTTCCTCCTAGTGTTCCATTGGGCATGGAGTCTATTTTGCAATGAAACAAAAACTGGAAAACATATTTACAATAACAAGGCTTTAAAGCCTTAAACAAAATAAAGTTTCAAGAACCGCCCATTTATTGGGCTACCAAAATATCTCCTCCTTCCAGATTGTGCAGAATAAATGTATTTATCTGCTGAATTTGAGAGATAACAAACTGACCTGTCCATAAGGATTCAAACTTGCCATTATTACCTTTCTTTTATTTAAATGCATCCCATTTGAGGACCCAGTCACCAACTTGGAAATTGTCCACTTTTGCCTTCCTATCAAAGGTTTCTTTTATTTTCTTCTAATGAGCCTTTGACTTCTCAACCATCTGCTCTCTGATCTATTGTAGTTCAACCAGGTTATTCATTCTTCTCACCATTTTATTCTCTTCACCTTGTTCTTCTTGCAAGAATTTAGCCACAGGGAGAATTAGTTGGATAGGGAAAACAACATCAACGCCATAAACCAGCTTAAATGGATAATTCCCTATGGAATTTTTTATGGTAACTCTGTCGGCCCATAGCGCAAACTTTAACTTGGAATCCCAACTCTTTTTGTTGTCCTCTAATAGTTTTTTGATTACCCTTACCAGACTCTTGTTAGATGATTCTAGCAAGCCATTTCCTTGAGGATAATATGAGGTACAATGCACCACTTGAATGCCCATGGATTCAATCATGTCCAACAATTCTTTTGCCTTGAAAGTTGTTGCATTATCCGTGACTAGTTTGGTTAGGCAACCAAATCTAGTGAAAATATTCTCATTCAAGAACTTTATGAAAACTTGGTGATTGCCATTCTTAGTGCGTATAGCCTCAATCCACTTGGTGAAATAATCAGTTGATGCTAAGATCCATTTGTGTTGGCCACTGGAATGTGGGTTGATCTCACCTATAAAGTCCAAGCCCCACTGCTGGAAGGGACCATTGACATGTACTGGTTTCAAGGGCAGAGATTTTAGTGTTGTCTTCCTCCAAACCTTTGATACTTGTCACAAGATTTCACAAAAGAAAACACATCAGAGAACAGAGTAGGCCAATAATACCCAGCCTTTAGGATTTTTTGGGATGTGGTTTTCCAATAATGATGCCCTCCACAGATGCTAGAATGGAACTAGTGTATGACTTCCTCGAATTGTTCTTTATCTAGACATCTCAAGAGGATTCCAGATGGGTCTTTCCAATAAAGAAGATTTTTATTTATGCAGAATTTGGTTGATCTGAGTTTAATGGCCTGGGCTTGACTTGAGCTAAGCCCTGGAGGGACTTCTATCTTTTGCAAAAAATGAACTATGCTGGAATACCATTCACAGGTGGCTAGATTTTCAGCCAGAGACTAATTCTACTTTTGCTCTTATGTTGCTCCCTCTGTCTACTCATTAATTGAATTTAGACCCATGCAATTTATGTCTAACAAGCTACAATTTTCTTCAGCCATAAGTTTAGCCAAGCATTGGCCTTTGACAAGCTTAGTGGGCTTCACCTCTATGTTAAACTCTATGAATTTTTAAATCCATTTAACTTTCTTTCCATCAATATCTGGCTAAGTTAAGACATCTTTTACTGATGCTAAAGGTACATATGCAACTACTTTGGAATGCAGAATATAAATTTTGAATGCCTTTAAAGATTTTATGAGAGCATAAGCTTGTTTTTCAATAAGGTCATACCTTAGTTCAGCATCCCTTAGAGTTTTGCTGAAAAAGGCCATGGGGTGCTCTATGCCTTCATCATTTTTCTGCAATAGAACTGTTGCAAGTGTATCACAAGAGGCAAAAGAAAAGATACAAAACTCCTTAGTGTAATCTGGGCTAATTAGGGTGGGAGCTTCCAAGATAGCTTGCTTGATGGCTTCAAAAGATCTTCTTGAAGCATTTGCCCATTTTATTTCTGATCCTTTCTTTAGCATGGAAGTGATGTGATTTACTAATTCTGCAAAGTTTGGAATGAACCTTCTTACAAAGTTAATCTTACCCAGGAAGGATTGAATGTCCCTTTTTGACCTTGGGATGGACAATGTCTGAATTGCTTGAACCCTTGCTAGATCAATATTCACACCTTTAACAGAAACAATATGTCCCAGAAGTTTGCCTTCTTCTACAGCAAATTGTGACTTCTTTGGGTTCATCGAAATTCCAAACTGTCTGCACCTTAGGAAGACCTTCTTCAAATGTTGCAAATCGTATTTGTGACTGCTGGAGAAGACTATTATGTCATCAAGATAAATAAGGACAAACTTTTCCTTCTCTCCCACAAAGGCTATGTCCATGGCCCTCTAAAAAGTAGCCTCAACATTCATCAGGCCGAAAGGCATCTTGGAGTACATTAAAGTGCCCCAAGGAGTAGTGAAGGCGGTCTTTTCCTGATCTTCTATATGTGCAACAATCTGATTGTAACCTGAAAATCCATCTAAGAAAGACATGACTCTAGCCCCTGAAACTCTTTGCGGCAAGTGTTCCATCTTAGGCAGGGGGTAGTTATCCTTTTTAGAGCACTTGTTCAGATTTCTGAAGTCAACACAAAGCCTGATTTCTCCATTTTTCTTTCTTACTACCACATGGTTAGCTATCCACTTTGAATACCTTAGGGGAACTATGATTTTGGCATTCAACAACTTCTTGATTTCTTTCTCAATTAAAGGAAATAAGAGAGGGTTGATAGGTCTTAATTTCTACTTAAAATGGATGGTGTTCTTTTCCAGTGGGATCTTATGCTGAATGATGTCTGCGTCATAGGTTTTAAAATCGTTGTATTCCCATGCAAAAATATCAGCAAATTGCTTCGTGAGGGTGCAATACTCAGAATTCTGGGTAGAGGACAAATGAGTGGACAGATTTATGTATTTAGGATGGGTTGGGCTCCCTATATTGTGTTTACAAACAACAGACTCATTTTCTGTTTTGGCAAGTTTATAAGGCACATCGTTATAATCAAACAACTTCTCTAGAGGCACCAATCCCTTTGGTATATGGTTACTAGGCAGTTGGACAATGCTTCCTCGGCCGATCTCGTTTTTTAGCTTGGACTGGCCGCATTCTTCCATGGTTTCATTTTCTTGGTCGATGTGCACTTCAGAAAATTCCCCAACGACTTGTAAAAACCTGTTAATGTCATCTTCGTCTTCAAAAACTTTCCAATATTTGACATTGTCAGGTAGATATGATCTATATTTAACCTGAACTTCATACGTCAATTTAGGAGGCAAAGGAGGAATAAACGTGCTAGCAGACACAGCAAGGGAGTTGGCAAGCTGGTTCTTCATTCTTGGAATGTAAGAAATGGTGAAATTATTAAAAGAATCCTTGAGCCTCGATACTTCATCTCTGTATGCTTTCAACCTTGGATGCTTTTCTTGGAAAGTTTTATTGACTTGCTCAATGATGAGGTCTGCATCTCCAAACACTTTCAGGCCTTTGATGCCCATTTCTTTAGCAGTGCTTAAGCCCAAAATCAAAGCTTCGTACTTTTCTATGTTATTTGTGACCTGAAAGGTTAATTTGAAAGATAAATGAATGTATTCCTGTGTAGGGGACACAAGGAATACACCTACCCTTGCAACTTCCTTAGAGAAAGCCCCATCAAAGAACATGTCCCAAATTTGTGGTCCTTCTTCCTTGGCAATCTGGCAAACTGATTTTTAAGCTACGTGGAGGCCAATTGATACTCTTCAATATGAAGAATGCATGCTCCAAAATCAGTGTCAACAACATAGATGGGATTATTAGTGGGATTCCTTTCATCGCTGATGATATAAGCCAACTGAGCTTCTCTGTATAATCTCTTGCTCTCACCTCCAAAAACTGGGAGAGTAGCATAGGACAAATCATTTTGTAATGATCCACCTAATCTCTTGATCCAACCTTTGGAAAGTTACATGCCAAACTTGGGGGGTCCATCTGCTACCACAATATCCATCATCATGCTTTTCATGGGCAGCTGAGACAAAGTGATGGCTAGGTCCTTGATTAATCCCAGACTTTTCACTTTTTTAGAGTCAAAAGAAAATAGGTCATGATAAGGCTTGGTAATGTCAAGACCCAACTCATCCATGACAGCCTTGGGCATTAGATTATGGCTGGCTCCAGTGTCCAGAAGGCAATTGTGAAGGATTTTATCATGAATAGTCAAAGAGACATAGAATGATGGGGAGCGGTCTTCACAATTTTCAATCATTGGGCTGAGAATGACAACTGGCTTGTCATCTTGTAGATTTACATGGTTAGTGGAGGCTTGGATGGCTTTAGGCTCAAGGGCCTCGAGGATGGATCTTTTGAAGGACTCATTCTTCACTAGTTCAATCAGAGGCATAGGTATTCTTAGCTTCTGAATTTCTGATTGAAAATTGAAAGGAGAAGGAGACTTGTCAAGACCTCTTACCTCATGAGCTGGAGCTTTGAGGATGATAGGATCAACTATTGGTCGCTTCTGCTTATTATCTTGTTTTATTACAGGGAGAAAAAATCGTTGAACAAGGGGTTTCCTTGGCATTATTCATATTCGACCTCAGATTATATCTTTGTTGATCTTCAGTTTGTAGAACATCTTCACCATCCCATTATTGGTTAATTTGGTCATTAAATAATGACTTTTCATAGGAAACTGAGGTCAAAAAGGAGGCATTGCCTTTGTCTTCCAGACAATGGATCTCATTATCTTCTTCAAATTGCTCTTCTTCCATGACTACATTCTGGAAATGGGTATGCACCCTTTGGTCTTCATTGGCGCCTTTGCTTCTTTACAAAATCTGCAACTGCTCATTAGTTTTTCTATATGGATTTGGATTTGGATTTGGATTTCTAGGAGCAAAGGTATTAGGAACTCTCCCTTTCCCGGGGTGCTGCTCAACTTTCAATTTGGAGATTTCAAAGGCTAATGACTCTATCATTTTGGTCATTTTATCTATCTTGGGATCTGAAGATGATGAAGACTCACCCCTCTGTCTTCTATCAACATTTCCCTTGAGCTTCTCTGCAACCATGATGTTTGATTCCACTTCCAAGGCTACATCCTGCATGTTAGCCAAAGTAGCACATCGCCTCTCCCTCAACAGAAGGCAGAATTCAGAATCAAAAGCACTGGCATAGGTGAGTTTAGCATAGGTAGAAGTGGGTTTTACTTCAGCTAGTATCTTGTTGTACATAGGGTTAAGCCTCTTATTAAGATCAGACAACAACTCACCATTTTCCCTCTTCAAGTTCCCAAACTTAGTGTGGTAGTAGAGGAGATCCTTCTTGTTACCCCAATGCTTTAGGAATGCATCATCTAAAGCCTCAATATCTGTTATAGATCTTGGAGTTAGTTCTCTGAACCATTTTCTAGCCTCTCCATCTAGGCTTTGGACAAAGACTCTAATCCACACATCATCTTCACTAATGTCCAGGTTATCAGCATAGCTATAGAATGACCCAAGATGTTCTTCAGCTGTAACACCTCCAGTCCCAGTGAACTTAGGCCTATATTTATGATATTCTCCAGTAGGCATGGCGTTCAAAGGAGTGGGCAATATTATAGGTCCATACCTAGCAGCTATGATTCTTTCCATTTTGGTGGGTGCTTGTGGTCTTGCCATAGCTATGGTGGCTATAAGAGTACTGGTAGTCTGAATGATAGAGGGCTAAGGAGTGACTGACAAGACTAAAGGAGTATGATGGATAGGAGGAGAGGTTTCCTTTGGGCTTACAATAAAAGGAGAACCTAAAGAATAAGGAGCTTTATGAATCTCTGAGATTTTTTCTTCACTACTAATATTAGATGCTATACTCTAGACATGTATTTGTTCTATTGCAGGATTTTCTTGAAGAGATATAGAATATTGTTGAGGTTTACCTGAACCTGATGCTCCTTTCTGCAATGCCTTTCTTTCTTTGATGATTTTTTTAGGGTCGGAAATTGGATCAGCTTGTGATTTCTGATGATTTCTCCGAGTATGCCTCACAAACTGAGCCAAAACTACGAAGTGGAGTCAACAAGAGGTTCAACCTCCAGTAGAGCCGCCAGATAGATGATTACAACCAAAAAAGTGCCCAGACTTTGTCTATCATCAAAGTTGGATCTGTGTCATTTCCTAGGGAAGTTGAGCTTCAGTTTCCTTTCCCCCGATAACTGCGCCAATTATGTTATCACTCAAACAAACTCTCCTAGGTTGCAGCTCAGAGATGCCTGGTAACATATAATCTTCAATATTGTTCTTAGAACTATTGGAATGGATGATGGTCTGGATCAAGTCAGATAATCATTTCAGCTCTATTCTCACTGAAGACATGCATGAACACCCTCAACAATACAAGGCTTTAGACCATTAATGCTCAATAGTTTATAGATTTAATGGATAGATGGAGAATACTGATTGTACCAACAGATTGCATACATAAACACATATGAATGGCTAGCTATAGGAAGTAAATGAGACTTGCAAATCTAATTTATCAATGCAGAGATAAGATGACAGTTATCTGGCATTAGACACAGTAGAAAACATGAATAAACTATTCAAGTGCAAACATATAACAACATAGAAAATGGACATTGAACATATAACAACAAAAGAAGCTTATATTGCTAGAATGAAGATGAGAAGCTTGAAGGAACAAAGTAGAAATGATCTCCAGAAGTTGAAACCGTGCTCCATTTAGTTTTCAACCTCTTATAGGCCTTTTACAATGCTCCTAAGCTCTCAAAGGCTCAGAGTCTTATTCTATCCTCTCTGTCCCTTAACTGTTTTATTCCTTGAATAGGCAAGCATGGCTTGGAGGTTTTCTCCTTCTGACAGAGGAATAACCACCTTCAGGTAGTTTGATGCACTGTCTGGAATCTCTCTCATGCTAGAGATGCCCCATGATGTTTGTTTTGATGAGCTGCATTGGGTTTTTGATGCTTTTGTTTGTTTTGGGCAAGCTGCGCGTGTTGTGGCCCTTTCAAATGTTTAGCAATGCATGCTTTCTGTTAACACAAAACAACGCTGCCATATTGTGTACTTCTGCCAAAAATAATGATTTTTTCTATTTTAAACAGAAAACACAACAATATTGAGAAATATCGCCCCTCTTTATCCTTTTCGGACTTCAAAAGTCCTCAAAATGGTTTATTCCTCTATCGGGTCCACCCTTCGGGTCGCTGTCACCTATCGCAAGTGGCCTGGTCCCTTACTTCCTTTGTATTTTGAATTCCGCTTGAAAAACTCTGAAAACACTTGAAAATGGCCTTTGGCAAACTTCAAATATTATATTTTTCACTTCCCGTGTTATCTTAAAATCTGACCCTGGAAGGCTACTGACCAGGAAGACCTTAAGTAACTATTTCAAACCTACTTTAGGCTGAGGCTAAGCCTCCCCAACTTGAGAGGGCTCTCTCAAAGGATTAATGATTTTTTATTAAGATTAAGATGGCTAACTCTTGTAAAACAAAGATAGAAAAATGAGAGTGGTGGAAACACAATTATAGATTATCCATTGGGCTTATGGGGTCAAAACAGTTTCAGATAACAATGATATCAACCTTACATAGAAGTAAGGACATTTAGAATTAAACCATTCAGAATACACCAGAAACATATAGGACAACACAGTTTATAAATATGTGAAGGAAATTAGAGCACAATCAGTGATTTCTAGGTAATCACACATCTATACCACTGCAAATACTGAGGAGAGGATAATACACAACATTCTGAACAATAAATTCCTTTTGATGCCTGAGAAGTAAAGCCAAGTCTTGTATTACTAAAACAGAGTTTTTACATAAAGCCAAATATCAAAGCTTTTTTTTCAATAAATTTCCAACCCTTCGTACATCAACGCTTCTGCTATATATAGAGCTTTGAGATTCCTCCTCCAGCATGAGGGGAACTCGAATTCTCCTTCCTATGACACCTATTCAAACTCTAACTAATTATTAAATGCAACAAACTCCTAACTAGACATTTTAGGAACCTAATACAATTAGGAGTCTAACTCCATACCATGTTGATAATAACATTAGTTACAATAAAGACTCGTTCTTTGACAATTGGTTCCCTTCAGTTTAGCTTTGATGGATGTTTAAAGTTCCTTGCTGGCCCTCAATATCTTATCTCTTTTACTGCTCCTGCAAAGTAGGAAACTACCCCTATTTTCCTGCGTTTGGTTTCCTCAAGGATTTTTGAGATTAATTAACCATGATGTCTTCTTTGATCACACAAGGGTGTAGTGTCACGTTCTTGATGTGTTGTAGACCCTTTCCATATATTCGTATGGAGACAAAACTTCTTCAAAACCGTTTGAAATGTTGTGGAGAAAACTAGCAAAGATTTGTATGACAAAACTGTATAGTTCATATTTCTTTTCCTCCACTTGTTTTACCTTTGCCTGTTGCTTGCACATTGTAATTACCCTTTTTGACACTTCCTTTTCAAAAAATTTCCCCTTGATTACTCAAAATTGGTAAATTGGGTTCAATTATGTGGCTTCAGCAATTTCGTAGCGCGCTACGAAACTGTTGGGTAATCAAAAAACACAGTTTGATACCAAAATATGACTAACTTAAGCCTCTTTTATCTAGACATATCCCTTTCAACTACCCTCAAGCTATCAAAACTGAGTAGAGATGTATCATCCTTCAAGAAACTGTAACAAGGTAAATCATCAAAATTTTGAATATAACCTTACTTGCTGTGTGGTTTTCTTAAGGAGATCTTTCCCGCTAACTCAGCTGCATCCTCAAATCTTCAATTTTCCTTTTCATAACTCTGATCCCAACTCTTAGTTTTCTATTAACCCTTTTGATGAATGTTGCCTCCTTTAGTGCAGGGACTCTCCAGGTATAATATTGTGTATTACAGTCGACCACCTCAGGTATTTGGAATGTTTTATCTTCCCATAAAGCTTGCATTTTGTCAAAATGAGCCTCCTTGATTGCATGCTTCCTAGAGGCTTTCTTTAATTTAGCAATTTCAAGATTTGCTAACCTTAATTTATTTTTCTTTTCTTCAACACTATTTCCTTCTGGCAAGATGATTGCCTTTCCTATATCTTCTCTATGCAACTGTGATGATGTTTCTGATGAAGACAAGGGTCTGTCATGAGCTTTTACAATCTTCTCTGTTCCACCTACTTCTGGCAGCATCTCCTGCATCTGTTTGAAATTCCTTGTCATGGGTCTTCTTGGCTTAAAGACAAATTGAGAACCTGGTCATCAAACTTGAGCTTTTTCGAGGCTTTGACTCTTTTAGTTTTGTCTTTACTCGATTCTATCAAATCTGCTTGAACCAAGGGAGATTCTTCAATGTCAATGGCTTGTAGTAAGTCATTCAAGCTTCCCTTTGAAACAGGGCTTTCCTCAGCAACCACCTTCTTGCCTTTTTCCTTAGCTAATTGACTCTTGGTCATTCTTCTCTGGACTACTTCTCCTGTAGATGCTTCACTTTTACCTTCTTTGATCAGAGTTTTCTTTTTCAGAGACTGCTGGGGTGTGTCTTGAATAACCAGTGATCTGGCAGGCTCCCTTACTTGTTTCCTGGCTTTCAATTTTGTGAACCTCTTGGATCCCGTTTCTGTACGATGATCAGTTGTTGGTGAAGAAGCTTTCACAACTTGTGGGCTAAGATCAGTTTCATTTTAAAACCAGACATAAACATGAAAGTGGGCCAATCCCTACCTACTCTTTGGAGTTCATGTAGAACAATCAACTTAACTAAGCCGTGGTGAAACAATGAGGTCACACAGGCTTCTTTCCTTAGCTACACTTTGTCACACATTTTGCTCAAGCTACGAAATAAATAGAAAGGTAAATCAATAGATGTCTTTCCTGTGAAATGCAGCAGAAGTTTGAAATGATATGAATACACCTTATTATATCTCCCTTCACAGGTTAGGTACCTCTGTATGCAGGTAATCAAATTGGCATATGAGTCCTTGACATAATTTCTAGGCACAGACTTGTTTAAATCTGAGTTAATCAACTCCAGCTTCATAAATTATTTACAAGTGGTCATATCAAATTTAAAATTTTTAAACCATTTTTCTTGTCCTCTCGAAATCTCAGTGACTGAGGAGATTACCTCTGGTGAAATTTGCAATTCAAGCACACCAACTTTTGAATTCAGTCCTGTGAAATTCAAGGCAAACTCTTTGGTGATTTGTGCATGACCTCCCTAGAATTTTTCGCAGAAATTCCAACATCCAACCTGCTTGAATGCACGTTCCACTTCCCTATTCTTCAAGATGATGTCCAAACTTTCAGACTCGCTCCTCAAACATTTACCTGACATGTGCTCTTTCTTTTCTGTCGATCCTTCCATGATACTTCAGTGTAATGAAAACTTGATAGACCGGCGCTATCTCAACCTTTGATCATTGCCTCGCTTGATGGCTACCTTGCTTGAATACTGCCTCGCTTAACATTTGAGGAATTCAAATTTAACATTTGTTGATTATTCCTCATGCAATAAATACAATCATAATCATGACTGTGAATACCTGGCTCTTCTTGAAACTTGCAATCCGAGCGTACCAGGGTACCTAACGACTCTAATGATGAAGATAAGCGGTTGGACATGATAGGAAAAGTGTATAAGCTGACAGTGGATGATGCAACCATAATTGAATGTGACAGATATGACAACTAGGAAAGATATGCTACGGATTGCACGAATCTCCGATTTCATAGCGCAGCCAGTGTAAAATCTGGGTTTTGTGCTACGAAAACGCCTAGACTTGTTTCCACGCTACAAAAACACCTAAACTGCTTTATAACACATCAGGACCTTAAAACAAACTTGATACAAGGAATTTATCCGAGTCATGGGACCAATGATGAATGAGAACTAATTATTTACCTTTATGTAACCATGCCACAAAGATTCCAAAGACCTAGACACTACGTTGAACATGAAAAAACTGAACTTGGACTAACACCTAACCTTTACAAACAAACAGGTGTGAACAATTTGGTAATCGCTTCTTGAGTGATAACAGTGGCTCCACTTGGTATAGTGTGCTCCTGTAGCACACTAAGAACTCGCAGGTCTATTACTTTATCCATTTTATGACAAACATAGATTTGCTTGACAAGCAACCCTTTTTGGCTTCTTGGGCCTTCACCTCAGGCTTAAGCCTTCTGTTTCATCTTGTCATTATTTGCAACAAAAAGAAAGACTGACAAAAATGGTTATAGACAATGTTGTGGGAAATTGATAGTATTTCAATCAATGATAATGCTTTAGGAACCTGCCATTAACAGGTCCTCCAACATATGATTCTCCATCAATTTGTTGCAAAATGTAAGTGTTGTTTCCATGAAAAGCGGCAATTTGATATGGGCCTTTCCACAAATTCTCAAATTTACCCTGCTTACCTTTCTCTTCAATTCTGGCTTCCCATTTCAGCACTTTGTCATGGATTTGAAATGTAACTTCCTTGATCTTTTTATCAAATGTTCTCTTGATTCTGTTCTGACTTTGTTGATGACTGTCATATACTTCATTTCTTTTCTCCTGTAATGCTATCAGCTGATTGATTCTTCTTTGTACAGCGTTTGGTTCTTCCTCTAATCCTCGAATTAGCTTCATTACAGGTACTCCAAGTGATGTTGAAAATATGGCTTAAGCACCATATACTAACTCATATGGCAATGTTCCAATGGATCTCTTCGTACAAATCCTATTAGCCCACAAAGCATACTTCAATTTCAAATGCCAAGTTTTCTTGTTTTCCTATAGCAGCTTCTTAATGATCCTTACAATGCTTTTGTTTGATGATTCAGCAAGGCCATTTCCTTACGGATAATAAGCAGTAGAATTCCCAAGAGTAATGTGATATTGGTGACAAAAGTTGATCATTTTCTTGGACTTAAAAGCTTGAGCATTGTCAGTTATAATCTTCATTGGGCAACCAAATCTAGATAAGATATTATTTTCTAGGAAAGAAATAATCACTGAATCATTTGTTTGCCTTGTCGAAACCGCTTCAATCCATTTGGTAAAGTAATCGGTGGCTATAAGAATCCAGCGATGCTGACCTGAGGAAGGAGGATGAAATTCTCTTATAAAATCCAATCCCCATTGCTGGAAGGGTGCTTCAACATATATAGGGACTAAAGGCAAAGGTACAAGCTTCCTCTTTCCTTCAAATATTTGACATTCATGACATGTAGCTACCTTTTTATAGATGTCTTTGAACATGGTTGGCCAAAAATATCCAGCCCTTAAGACCTTGTTTGCAGTAGCTTTCCAATAGTGATGTCCTCCACAATCTCCTTTATGAAATTCATCGATTACTTTATCAGCTTCTTCTTCAAGTAGACAATCTAGCAAAATCCCTTCTGCATCTTTCCAAAACAAATTTTGATCATACACAAAATATCTTAAAGATTTCAGCTTGACAAACTGAGCTTTGGACTTTGAAATATTAGCAGGTGCTTTATTATGCTGTAGAACAAATGCTACATCCTTACACCATTTCGAAACCAAGAATTTTTCATTTATTTGGACCAACTCCTCATTTTCAGAGATTTATGAGATCTCTGTACTCAAATTAATGTCAAGACAGTCCAAATTTGACTGTGTTAGCAGCTTGGCTAAGCCTTGACCCTTAACTAATTTGGTGGGTTTGATGTCAATGTCATACTCTAACAATTTTGCTATCCACTTGCCCCTTTTTCCATCCGGATCAGCTTGCGTTAGGATATCCTTTATAACAACATTTGGAACATAAACAACAATGTGAGAATGCAAAACATAGATTCTGAATCCTTTATAGCTTTCACCAAGGCGTAAGCTTGTTTCTCTAGGATGTTATACTTCAGTTCAACATTTGCTAATGTCTTACTAAAGAAAGAAATAGGTTGTTCAGTACCTTGATTTCCCTTTTGCAGCAAAACTCTAGCAATTGTATCCTTAGAAGCAAATGTAAAAATTAGAAATTCCTTGGTAAAATCTGGGCTGATAAGTACTGGTGCTTGTGTGAGTGCCTTCTTGATCTCCTCAAAAGATTTCTTTGCTTCAGCTGTCCACTTAAAATCCACTCCCTTCTTCAACATCTTTGTTATATTCTTGAAAACCTCAGCAAAGTTAGGAATGAAGCGTCTAACAAAGTTAACTTTTCCAAAAAAAGATTGGATCTCTTTCCTACTTCTTGGAAAATCTAACTTTTGAATTGCAATAACTCTATTAGGATCAATCCTAATTCCTTCCTCAGATATGATATGACCAAGAAGTTTGCCTGATGTTAGAGCAAAAATTCTTTTAGTGGGATTAAGAGAAATACCAAACCTTCTACATTTCATCAAGATTCTTTGAAGGTGTTTCAAATGGTCTTCCTCTCTCTTTGAAAAAATTGTGATATCATCAAGATATACCACCACTGATTTATCCTTTTCTTCAGCAAAAGCAATATCCATTGCTCTCTGGAAAGTGGCCCCTGCATTGATGAGACCAAAGGGCATCTTGGCATACATGAAGGTTCCCCATGGCGTTGTGAAGGCTATCTTCTCTTGATCATCTGGATGAAAAAGAATCTGATTGTACCCTGAGAAACCATCAAGCATAGACATCCTTTGTGAGCCAACAATGTTTTGCAAAATTATATCCATTTTAGGAAGAGGATAGTTATCTTTCAATCAAGCTTTATTCAAATTTTTGAAGTCTATACAAATCCTCTCCATTCTTCTTTCTAGCTGGCACCAAATTAGCTAGCCAATTTGAGAATCTGATTGGAACAATGATTTTAGCATCAAAGACTTTCTTGACTTCCTTTTCAATCAATGGCATAAGGAGAGGATTAATTCTTCGTAACTTCTGCTTGAAAGGCTTCTCGTTCTCCTTAATAGGAATGGTATGTTGGATAATAGAAGAATCATATTGTTTTAAATCAGCATAGCTCCATGCGAACACATCAATAAACATTTTCATCATCTCAATGTATTTAGCCCTCATATCAGCTGAAAGGAATTTCGAAATCTTAACCATCCTTGGTACAAAAAAATTTCATAAATTACAACTCTCTACCTCCTCTTCATCAGCCTGCAATCTTGGAGCCTTGAACACATCATTTTGATCAAACAATTTCTCAAGAGGGATGAGGCCCTTAGGTATGAGGTTATTTTTTAACTGCAAGACTTCAGACTTTTCCTTTGTCTCCACAAACATATTTTGTTGATCCATTTGAGTGCTTTCAAACTCTTCCTTCAACTCAATGAAATTCTTTACCTACTGGTCATCCTCAAAGACTTGCCAATTTATGATGTTATCAGTATAGTTGGTCGATGACGAACCTCCACCTCATACTTTTCAAAAGAGTGCATAAGCATAATAAAAAGACTAGCAGAAACAGCAAGAGAATCTGCAATAGAGTTTTGGTCTCTAGTTTTGATACTAAAAGAATAAGCCTGAAACTTTTCCAACATATCTAACACTAAGTTTCTATATGCCCTCATCCTTACATCCTTGGTTTGATAAGAACCTTCCACTTGTTTAATTACCAATTCAGAATCTCCACAAACAGCAATGTTTCTATCCTTGAACTTTAACAAAGCTTCTAAGCCCAAAATCAGAGATTCGTACTCGGCCATATTATTAGTGCAATCAAAATTAAGTTTGTAGGAGAGAAACTTACTTTCATTATTAGGACTTGTGATCCAAATCCTAGCTCCTGCCCCTTCTCTTCCTACTGATCCATCAAAGTACAATGACCACCAACCTATTGTCTCTTTTTCATCTTTTTGCTGATCTCCTTGGCACTGGTTACCTGAAAGATTTTCCTCTAATTCCTCTCCAACTGACTCATTGAAAATAATGGCTAATCTGAGACCAGTGTCAAATGAATAAATAGGAAAGTTTTCAGGTTTGTCTTTGTTGCTTACCATATAAGCCTTTCTAGTCTCCCGATACAACCTTCTTTGCTCCCCAAAAACAGGGATTGTAGCATAGGTAAGTTCCATTTGCATCGTACCTTTGATCTTTGCTGCCCATGATCTTGAAAGCAGCATCCCAAACTTAAGTGGAATGTCAGCCACAACAATGTCCATGACAATTGTCTTTGCTGGAATTTGAGTTAGCCCCACAACAACATCTTTAATCAAACTAATGCTTTGAACTCTTTTTGAATCAAAAGAGAATAAATCCTTATATGGTCTGGTCACCTGCAAACCCAACCTTTCCATGATTACCTTGGGCATAAGATTATGAGATGCCCCCGAATCTAACATAGCATTGTGTAAGGTCATATCATGAATACTAATGCTTATGTAGAAAGGAGGAAATTCTTCATTCTGTTCATCTTCAAGTCTTGGTCCTAAACAAATAATAGGATTATCTTCTTGCACATTTAAGATATCAGCTACTCCTGGTTGTGAATTAAGCATATCCACAATCTTACTTCTGTATTGGTCTACCTTGAGGATTTCACTAAAGGGGACTTATATTTTGATTTTTGGAATCTCATTCTCAAGGTTAAAAACAGAAACCGTTTTCTCAATTTCTTTAGTATGGGATGGAGCTTGAATATCCTTTTTTCCAGGTGGAGAATCATTTTTACCTTCAGCCACCTTTGAGTTGTCTTTCTTGCCTTCAACAACCTTTGATACATCCTTTTTGGGCTGTGCTTTTCTTGCTGTAATGGGCACATTTCTATTCCTGAGATTGTACTGCTTTTGCATCTCAAAGATAGCATGCTGATAGCCTTTTAAATAGTCTGAAGGTTCCTCTCCTTGTTTGGTCATACTGGACTCATCATTTTCCTCCTTCATCAAGAAAATCCCTGGCACTCCCTCATCGAGACAATGGATGGACTCCTTAGTAATTTCAGGTTCATCTTCTTCATCAACCAAGTTTTGCTGGAAAGGAGGTCTTACTGGAGGATCAGGCTGTTGATTCCTATTTTCTCTTGGTCTTTACTGATTTTGAGGTCTTCTAAACTAAGGATTTCTAAATTGAGGTTCCTGCTGCGCTAGAGGAGCAGAAGTATTCCCAAGAGCCAACCAATCCATCAGCTTCTCCATGGTCTTCATCATTGAGTCAAACTTATCCTCTGGAGCTGAAATGGAAGGTTTCTCTTCTTCTTTCAGTTTAGATTTTGCCATCTTTGATTTTTTGGCAGCAATCATGTTTACTTCCACTTTAATTGCATCATTTTGAAAGTCAGCAAGAGTAGCAGAATCCCTTTCTCTGAGTAACAAAGAGAAGTCAGAATCAAATGCTTCGGCATATCTCAGTTGTGCCAAGGCCCCAAGAGGTTTCAAATGGACTGGAATGGAATTATATATTTTATTAAACCTCTTGGAGAATTTTTAGACGGTTTCATCAGGTGCTCTTCTAAGATTATTATATTCAGTAAGAGCTTGGACAGGATTAGTTTTGTTTATCCACTTCCTTAAAAAACTATCTTCAAACTCTGCCCAACTGTGAATGCTTCCAGCTGTAAGAGCTTTAAACCATTTTCTAACTTCTCCAATGAAGGTTTGTGCAAACAACCTTAGCTTCACATCCTCATCATCAACTTCCTCTCTATCAGCAAAATCATTGAATCTGTCTATATGTTCTTCTGCTGTGATTTCTTCATCCCCACCCCATGTTGGAATTCTAGCAGCATATTTGCTAGGATGGTCATGTAAAACATCAAGGAGGGCTAGTGGAGCATACCTAGTAGGTACGACCATAATTAATGGCGGAACGGTGATGACAGGCACTGAAGGGACAGAGGAACCAGAACTGATATGAGGTGGATTTCCTAGTGTCTGAGAACTACTAGGACTAGCAGAGGCAGAGGATAAGGTGCTGATATGAAAAGGACTATTTGGACTTTGCAAACCACTGACAAATTTTAGATCTGATTAAGACATCAAAAGGATCAAGTTCTTTGAGTTTATTTAAATCTTCCTCTTCTAACAATAATTCAGAAGTAACAACCTCCCAAAATTCCTCCTTATCTTTTTGTGACACTAAAGACGAAGTATCAATTCCTCTTTTTTTGTAAATCTAAAATAATTCCAATGAGTTCTTCTTCATTTTCAAACCTCAAAAACACCTCATGAATCTTATCATCAACAATTTTGTCGACAGGACTTCTTGAAAATTTAGAGAGCAAAGATTTTGAAAAAGATGGAGTACCTGGTGTTTCAATAAATCTTTGTGTGCTCCTTGAAATGGTGTTTGGATTGTCCACGGGAGTAGGTGGATCTGGGTCAGGATTGCTCCATGTATATCTCCCTCTCGAAGCCACCTTTTAAGCTTTTGAAAATATATGGAGTCACCAAGGTAGATTGCAACCTCGAAAAGTCTTCTGAGCTCCTGCTACCTTCAGAAGTTTAGTCTGTTGTTTTCGGGAATGAATAATCTTCAGACTCCCAACAGACGCACCACAATGTTATCTTAAAATCTGACCCTGGAAGGTTGCTGACCAAGAATACCTTAAGTAACTATTTCAAAACTACTTTAGGCTGAGGCTTAGCCTCCCCAACCTGAGAGGGCTCTCTCAAAGGATTAATGATTTTTTATTAAGATTAAGATGGCTAACTCTTGTAAAACAAAGATAGAAAAATGAGAGTGGTGGAAACACAATTATAGATTATTCATTGGGCTTATGGAGTCAAAACAGTTTCAGCCTAACAATGATATCAACCTTACATAGAAGTCAGGACATTTAGAATTCAACCATTCATAATACACTAGAAACATATAGGACAACACAATTTATAAATATGTGAAGGAAATTAGAGCACAATCAATGATTTCTAAGTAATCACACATCTATACCATTGAAAATACTGAGGAGAGGATAATACAAAACATTCTAAACAATAAATTCCTTCTGATGCCTGAGAAGTAAAGCCAAGTCTTGTATTACTAAAACAGAGTTTTCACATAAAGCCAAATATCAGAGCTTTTTTTCAATAAATTTCCAACCCTTTGTACATCAGCTCTTCTGCTATATATAGAGCTCTGAGATTACTCCTCCAGCATGAGGGGAACTCGAATTCTCCTTGATTTGACACCTATTCAAACTCTAGCTAATTATTAAATGCAACAAACTGCTAACTAGACATTTTAGGAACCTAATACAATTAGGAGTCTAACTCCATACCATGCTGATAATAACATTAATTACAATAAAGACTCATTCTTTGAAAATTGGTTCCCTTCAGTTTAACTTTGATGGATGTTTAAAGTTCCTTTCTGGCCCTTAATATGTTATCTCTTTTACTGCTCCTGCAAAGTAGGAAACTGCCCTTGTTTTCCTGCTTTTGGTTTCCTCAAGGACGTTTGAGATTAATTAACCATGATGTCTTCTTTGATCACACAAGGGTGTAGTGTCACGTTCTTGATGTGTTGTAGACCCTTTCCATATATTCGTATGGAGACAAAACTTCTTCAAAATTGTTTGAAATGTTGTGGAGAAAACTAGCAAATATTTGTATGACAAAACTTTATAGTTCATATTTCTTTTCCTCCACTTGTTTTACCTTTGCCTGTTGCTTGCACATTGTAATGACCCTTTTTGACACTTCCTTTTCAAAAAATTTCCCCTTGATTATTCAAAATTGGTAAACTGGGTTCGATTATGTGGCTTCAGCAGTTTCATAGCGCGCTACGAAACTGCTGTGCATTATGCGTCTTTTCAACAGTTTCGTAGCATGCTATGAAACTGCTGTGTAATCACAAAACACAGTTTGATGCCAAAATCTGACTGACTTAAGCCTCTTTTATCTAGACATATCCCTTTCAACTTCCCTCAAGCTATCAAAACTGAGTAGAGATGTATCATCCTTCAAGAATCTGTAACAAGGTAAATCATCAAAATTTTGAATATAACCTTACTTGCTGTGTGGTTTTATTAAGGAGATATTTCCCGCTGACTCAACTACATCCTCAAATCTTCAATTTGCCTTTTCATAACTCTGATCCTAGCTCTTAGTTTTGTATTAACCCTTCTGATGAATACTGCCTCTTTTAGTGCAGGGACTGTCCAGGTATAATATTGTGTATTACAGTCGACCACCTCAGGTATTTGGAATGTTTTATCTTCCCACAAAGCTTGCATTTTGTCAAAATGAGCCTTCTTGATTGCATGCTTCCTAGAGGCTTTCTTCAATTTAGCAATTTCAAGATTTGCTAACCTTAATTTATTTTTCAATTCTTCAATACTATTTCCTTCTGGCGAGATGATTGCCTTTCCTCTATCTTCTCTATGCAACTGTGATGATGTTTCTCATGAAGGCAAGGGTCTATCATGAGCTTTTACAATCTTCTCTGTTCCACCTGCTTCTGGCAGCATCTCCTGCATCTCTTTGAAATTCCTCGTCATAGGTCTTCTTGGCTTAAAGACAAATTGAGCAACCTGGTCATCAAACTTGAGCTTTTTCGAGGCTTTGACTCTTTTAGTTTTGTCTTTACTTGATTCTATCAAACATTCTTGAACCAAGGGAGATTCTTCAATGTCAATGGCTTGCAGTAAGTCATTCAAGCTTCCCTTTGAAACAAGGCTTTCCTCAGCAACCACCTTCTTGCCTTTTTCCTTAGCTAATTGACTCCTGGTGATTATTCTCTGGACTACTTCTCCTGTAGATGCTTCACTTCTACCTTCTTTGATCAGAGTTTTCACTTTCAGGGACTACTGGAGTGTGTCTTGAATAACCAGCGATCTGGCAGGCTCCCTTACTTGTTTCCTGGCTTTCAATTTTGTGAATCTATTGGATCCTGTTTCTGTAAAATGATCAGTTGTTGGTGAAGAATCTTTCACAACTTGTGGGCTAAGATCAGTTTCATTTTTAAAACCAGACATAAACATGAAAGTGGCCCAATCCCTACCTACTCTCTAGAGTTCATGCAGAACAATCAACTTAACTAAGCCGTGGTGAAACAATGAGGTCTCACAGGCTTCTTTTCTTAGTTGTACTTTGTCACACATTTTGCTCAAGCTACGAAATAAATAGAAAGGTAAATCAATATATGTCTTTCCTGTGAAATGCAGCAGAAGCTTGAAATGATATGAATACACCTTATTATATCTCCCTTCACAGGTTAGGTACCTCTGTATGCAAGTAAGCAAATTGGCATATGAGTCCTTAACATAATTTCTAGGCACAGACTTGTTTAAATCTGAGTTAATGAACTTCTGCTTCAAAAATTCTTTGGAGAGGGTCATATCAAATTTAAAATTTTTAAACCATTTTTCTTGTCCTCTCAGAATCTCAGTGACTGTGGAGATTACCTCTGGTGAAATTTGCAATTCAAGCACACCAATTTTTGAATTCAGTCCTATGAAATTCAAGGCAAACTCTTTGGCGATTTGTGCATGACGTCCCTGGATTTTTTCGTAGAAATTCCAACATCCAACCTGCTTGAATGCATGTTCCACTTCCCTGTTCTTCAAGATGATGTCCAAACCTTCAGGCTCGCTCCTCAAACATTTACCTGACCTGTGATCTTTCTTTTCTGTCGATCCTTCCATGAGACTTCAGTGTAATGAAAACTTGATAGGCTGGTGTTGTCTCAACCTTTGATCACTGCCTCACTTGATGGTTGCCTCGCTTGAATACTGCCTCACTTGAAGTTTGAGGAATTCAAATTTAACATTTGTTGATTATTCCTCATGCAATAAATACAATCATAATCATGATTGTGAATACCTGGCTCTTCTTGAAACTTGCAACCTAAGCGTACCAGGGTACCTAATGACTCTAATGATGAAGATAAGCGGTTGGACATTATAGGCGAAGTGTATAAGCTGACAGTGGATGATGCAACCATAATTGAATGTGATAGATATGACAACTAGGAAAGATATGCTACGGATTGCATGAATCTCCGATTTCGTAGCGCAGCCAGTGTAAAATCTAGGTTCTGCACTACGAAAACGCCTAGACTTGTTTCTGCGCTATGAAAACACCTAAACTGCTTTATAACACATCAGGACCTTAAAACAAACTTGATGAAAGGAATTGGTTATGGGACCAATGATGAATGAGAACTAATTATTTACCTTTATGTAACCATGCAACAAAGATTCTAAAGACCTAGACACTACATTGAACATGGAAAAACTGAACTTGGACTAACACCTAACCTTCACAAACAAACAAGTGCGAACAATTTGGTAATCGCTTCTTGAGAGATAACACATAGTATAGATTTCAATTTATTTTATCATGTTTGTTGTGATGAACTATCTAGTGGAATATCCACATCCATTTACGGATTATTAGGATTAAAAACATAAGTGCATTTCTAAGAATGCATATAGATTCCTACATGTGCACTTTCATTCACACCGCAATGCCACTTTTTTCAATCATCAAATTTGTGCAAGAACCCTTCATGTGGCGTGAGTTGATGAACTTTGGAGAGTATATCATGATTCCTTGGAAAGTGTAGAATTATTCCCCACTTATTGAAAACTCATGTATAACTCACTGAAATCCATGGTGATGGGACTAAGTTTCCAAAGCCATTCAACATCTAAAATAATGTCACAACCTCCCATTTCAATAGCCAACATGTGGAGTTTTAGGGAATAATCATCAATTTAAAGGCACACATTTTATAGCAAGCTCCACATTTTGATAAACCCTCCATTAGCAATCATTATCTAAAATTGACTCACTGCATTGATATAATAATGTGTCATCAGTGCTATTAGGTGGAGAATAATTTATGGGTACTATAATGACTATGAATTTAGATAATTAAAACTGAATTTACAATGTTTGATGCGTCCAATAAATTTAGTGGTTTGGGGAGCACAAATACTAGTCAAAACATGTAGGGAAATGTGGGGTTCCATGTCCTATTGATCACTTAGAAGTCATTAGTTTGCATATGTAAAGCTTCTTGAGAGCTAACATAAGTATCATCCTTTGGAATGTCCTCTAAAATGTCCATAAATAGTTTCTACTCCTTACATATGTCACCCGGAAAATATTTTCATCACAATTGTAGTAAATACCCTTAAGTGATGTTTTTATTTTATTTTATTTGGGCATTCAGCATGTATTTGGATTCCCTAGCTCATGGAGTGGCTTCAAGCCATCTAGTAGGATAATCCATTTAGTTTTGAGCATGGAGATATTCTTCCAATACACTAATAAATAATTCTCATAAGAAGGTACTGAACATGCCTTCAATATGGAAAGTAAGTTTCTCAAAAGTAGAGATGTCCTCTTCAACTTAAGCTAAGTGTTTAATTTTGGTCAAAAAACCCAAATGGTTAGTGTTACGTTCAAAATTTTCATATAGATCTATTATAAATTGAGTCCAATGAATATAACCTTTGTGGTAATTCTAGCAACATTTCCATCATTTCCAATACTCAATATCTAAATACAATATACCAACTCAAAGTTTCATTTTCATTAGTGATGTCATGCAATGAAAAGTAGTGCCCCATTTAAGTGATGTAGTTGATGGGGTAAAAGTCATTAGATTTATTCATATCCAATTTAGGAGGGAGCATATCATGAATAAATGTGTTGGAGTGAGGCCCCATAAAAATGGATGATTCGACTCCCTCTAGGAGAATGGGTTATTCCTTGATTTGAGTTATAAGTTGAGAAAATTGGTATGGGAGCGGTTCAAGTTTATTAGGTTTGGAATTAACTATAGGAAAGTTTTTATTTGTATCAAAATTGAGTCTTATCTAATTTGTTTTACAATTCATCACATAGAATTTCCATTTTACCAATATAGGTTCTATAATCATGGGTTCACATAGCCATTGAGATGGAGTGCATGAGAATTTTTTTAATAGAGACTAGTACCAATGTGATCATAGATAATAGCTAGGGCTAGTGAAATAGGTGTGGGGTAATAGGGTGAATGATTCCACAAAAGAAAATGATTACTAGAGACTTGTACCAATGTGATCAAGACTACTTATCGGGGCTATTGAGATAGGTAGTGGGTAATGGGGTCAGTAGATCAACCAGGTAAAAAAAAAAAAAAAAACCTTATGATAGAGTGGTACCATAGGGATTAGTAAAACAAAAGGACTCTATTGAGATAGGTCCTAAATAAATTCATAAAATAAACCACTTTATATCCTTTCTTTTTCTTCACTCTTGTAGTATTACTTCCTCCTAAAGAATATTATGCTAACAAAACTTTTGAAATTATTAATGTGGTAATCAAGGAAAATTTTAAGGAAGAAAGTTTATCTTAGAGTTTAGAAACGTTGACGAATCTTACTAGTCACTAATATAAAAATTGTAAAATGTTTGGCAATATTTTTGTAAAAGTATTTATATTTCTAATGATTTTATATTAGTCTATAAATATTTTTGGCAATTTTTAAGGTAAAATAATTTTGTACTATAAAATGTGGGCAAATTATTTTTTGCAAAAATGGAAATTGGTGAATCTTCTTTTTGGAAAAAGCATGGAAAATTAGCCCACCTATGAATATTAGCCCCTAAAATTTTCCATGTTGGTAATTTATGTAGAAATTCTCATGACATGTACCAACACTACTATATATAGTAATAAATTTCGACAAAATAGTATGATGTTATAGGTAAAATTGGTCTTACCATAAAAAATTATAAGAATTAATATAAAAAAAAATTAATCGACCCAATTTCATCAATATTTTGACAACATATCTTGAAATCGTCATAATTATAATAGTATTCTCCATATCATCATAAGCGTGATGGTACCTTATGATCATCGCAATACTGATGAAAAAGCCTTTTTTCCTATCTGTTGAGTTATTGATGGAATGATGGGTCACTTTTGACTTGTCAACTTTGACATGGTAAACTATCATCAAAATTATGATAGTAAGTAAAATTATAAATATGTTTCTTATAAGAGATGTTGTGACATTTTCACGATAACTACATTGGTTCTAAAAGTTTAAAAGGTATTTTTGTCGAGAGAAACACACACACACACACACACACACACAGATATATATATATATATATCATTTGGATTACAAAATATAAGAGATCTAGTTCATCACTCAATTTTATAACATAATCATCGCATAACTTTTTTTTGGGGAAGAATGTCAACAAACATTAGTAGGAGAAACAATCAAGGGCATGATGGGAGATGTTATTTCCCTTATCTTGAATTTGGGGGCTTATCTCATGTAAGATTTTTAAGACAAATAGCTAAAATACATTGTAGGAAACATGGGCACATTGAAGGGGGGAGGAAGGAATATCAACCCTTGGTAAGCTATATATTCATTAAATATTGTGTTTATATTAATTGTATTTGCAAAATTTTATATTATTATTGTTGGCATTATGTTTCAAGTGTTATCCTTGATGGCAACTCACTCAGAGGTTGGTACAGGTGCTCAGAGGTTGGTACAGGTGATGGCAACTTAATCAGAGGACAGATCTCAGTACAACAGGACAAGAAAGAGATATACGCAGGTTTATCAAAAAGAATCCGCGTATACACGCAGGTTTGCTTCAGTAAAAGCGCGTATATGTGGAAAACTTATCTTTGGTCCGTGGCGGTTATTCCTTGGAAGTTGTGCCTAT